>PVJS01053043.1:0-13416 GCA_004027185.1 Glis glis | reverse complement strand
CCTTCCTTCCTTCCTTCCTTCCTTCCTTCCTTCCTTCCTTCCTTCCTTCTTTCCTTCCTTCTTTCTTTCTTTCTTTCTTTCTTTCTTTCTTTCTTTCTGTTTTCTTTTTTCCTTTCTTTCTCTTGTTAGTTAGTTACTGGGTATTGAGCCCAGAGGCATTCTACCTCTGAGTTATGTCCCCAGTCCTTTTCACTTTTTATTTTGAAACAGTATCTCGCTAAGTCACTGAGGGTCTCAGTAAGCTACTGAGGCTGGCCTGAAACCTTCAATCCTCCTGTTTTAGCTTCCCACATTCTGGGATTAAAGGTGTGAGTCACAGCACTCAGCTATTCTTGGCACCTTAGATACAATAAGATAAACAGACGACAATTCTTTCCCTCAAGGGAAAGATGGACAATAAATACAGTAACAAAAAAAAGAGCGTAGTGTAAACTTTTGCAATACAGTGTGTACTTTGTGCAAAAGAGTAGACCTTGAGCCCATATTGCTTCAATTCAAATCACAGTTCATTTACTTCCTAGCCCTGTGACCTTTACAAACTTCTTAATTCTGTGTCTGTTTCCTGATTTTTAAAACATATTATAGGTTCTATTTAATAAGGTTGTTAGGAAAATTAATGATCTAATATTTACTAATAACTGGAAATAGTGTCTAATATACAATGTGTGTTATGTATTTATTAAATAAAAATATATATTAGATAGCATGATGAAATGAAGACTAATTTATGCAAAAAAAACCCACAACAGAGTAAAGGGGACTAGTAATATAAAATGAAGAAGGCAGGAGATAATTTCAATATGGCCACCAACACTGGAAAAAGCAATATTGGAGCAATAAATGGAAGGATATTCAAAATAGACTTTTTAAATCAATTAAAAATAATTTTTAGCATTTAGACCGTACCCCAAGATTTGTGTAGAATAAAGAAAATAGTGGCTTAAGTAACAAATTGATAAACATATGCGACTTAGTAGTTGCAAACAGAAACAACAGGTAATCTTAATGAAAAATTATAAAACTATGCATGAATATAAAGTATTATGCTTCCCTCCTCCCCTCCACCTGCTGATCCAGTGAGACACGGAGGATGACAGAGGAATAAACCTGGTGAGGGAGCTGCAATTCAGCATTTTCACAAAGGGAGAAATTAGTTCTGGTTAAGCTAAAGACATGGCCTGAGAAAGACAAGTTAGTTGGGAGGGAGGCTAAAGCAACAATTCTAAATAAAACAAAGTTCTTTCTTTATTTTTAAAGCAACACTTTTTAAAAATAGTTTATGTGTGAAGAATTGAAGCATTTGCCTACCTGGTATTCCTCTTAGAAAACTGCTATTCAAAATTATATTCAATTTAGTAGTTTACATAAAGTAATTGCTACTCTCTATTTTACTCTATTTTACTTTTCTCCTATGTGGATTAGTGGCTCACATTTTACTAATCCTGAAAAGAATGATGAAGATAATGACATTGATGAAAGTGATTAAAATGGACAATCTGAAGGAAAACTGTATTATGTGTTACAGACTCTACAGAGGAAAAAGGAAAGAGGGAAGGAGGAAGAAAAAAAGGAAGAATGGAAGGCAGCTTGAGAATCCGGCCTGCCATTGCATCTCTTTGACCCTAAGCTGCTGTTATTCTTTGTCAAATGCCACACTAATGAATCCTCAAAACACATCTCTATAAATCACTCTAATACTAGATAGCCTTTGATGTGGAAGAATGGGCAATTTCTGCTCTATTTCCAGTAGTTGTTTGAAAGAAGCTAACGGTATTAAAACTGATATTACCTTTCATCTTGTTGGGCAGAGACCATGTCTTTTCTATTGTCTATTTAGCACTGAGTGATAAATAATAGTGTTGCAGATATGGAGAACTAATTCCACTCGCTCTATTAAAATCCATTCTTCATTAAACAAATCTTTCTGGTGAAATATTTGAATAAATATTTTATAAGATTTATATGGTTTTAGAAGCCCACCTATAAAAATATTAGACACCCTTGGACCACAGAATCAAAGTCTATCCCAAACATATTTTTTATTAAATATAGGGAATTCACAGTTAGAGATCAATGGACTTGACAAATTTCTTTCTATAACACATGTCAAACAATAGATAAATTCAAAGGCGTGAGATGAAATTCAAAATCTCATTGGCCACTGCAAAAAATAATAAAGCACCTCCATTTCACCTCCTGCACTTTTTGGAAATCATATTTTGAATGTATCTCCTCAGTCCAAGATGAAAGTAGAAGTGATTTTTAAGTGCTATTTTTATCTCTCCAGAGATTGCTTCCCAGGAAGAATATTAACGTCTTGCCAAAAATAAGTGAGAGAAATATTTAACTCCCTTGCAAAGGAATTATCTTGAAAAATCTGAAAAAAATGAAGTTTACTCCTATGATTAAAGAAACATATGAGTTTACTGAAACAGCAAATATTAAGGAATTGTTCTGAGCTCTATGAAGATAGTGTACTAAGGATAGAGGGTGATACATCTCTTTTCCCCTCTTCTGTAGTAATTTTCCTTACTGTTTCAAGTGGTATCTTGAAGTTCATGTGTATAAATTGATAAAACATATCTTGTCCATATAATTAAAATTTAAACAGGGAAAAATGATTTCTACTTCTCACATATACAGGATAAGACAAAAATATATAAATTTAATTTTTCCATATGGTATACACTTCAAAAACAGCTATTTTTCCCAGAAATATCTTAATATGATGATTACTGGGGATACCAATCTTATTGAGAGAATCAAGCATCCATGAATAATTTTCCTTCTTTAATCTGAGACCTGGATATCTGTCAGGATGTGAAAAACAAATAAAAGTCTATCAAGTCAGTTCAGTTTTGAAAAATTAGGAGATAGGACCACACATCACCTTCATCTGATAAAACACATTTGCACAGAAGCCTCCGCTGATATTTTTTTCTTCAGATGTCATCTTTAGTGCCATATTTCTCTGAAGCCTCCCAAGGGGGAGAGGTGGACTGTCTATATGGGAGCCTTAGGACAGTATTTTTCCTTTGAAGTTTTAGGTCTAAATTAGAGTCATGCCAAATGTACACATGTATTGATACCCTTGGCATGTATTTTCAATTTGATTCCAGTAAGCACTGGAAGAGTTAGAATACTAGCATACCAGAGGAACAATCTTATAAAGTCAGAGAAAAAAAGGCACTGATTCCTTGGGAGCACAACTTGTCAGAGACACACACCCATTACTTCCTTTCTGCCAAATTTCATCCCAGAAACAATAAAGTCTTTCAGTGAGTACTCTTTTAGAAGATCCCACCATTCCAACTAGGTGAAAGAGACGAGTATGGAAAATATACCCCATAAATATGTACAATTTTTATGCTTTTATGTCTCCGATGAAATAAAGTTAATTTATTAAAAGGAAAGGAAACATGCTTTGCAAGGTGTATTGAAGAGAAAGAAAAATTTCATTGGTATAGTTTTATTTATAATCTGTAGTTTATAATAAAAGGTCAACAATTCTATAAAAATTCTGAAATCTTGTGTATTTTATTCTACAATTCATCCTTTAAACATGCAAAAGATTAGTTTAGTTTAGTAATATTTTGGAATACAAAGATTCCATCCCTGGAGGTAGGTTTCAGAAAGTAGGAGAAAGTGGGACCATAGGTATAAAAACTATAGGTAGTCATGTACGGTATAAAGAGAAAGAAAGTTCAGGACACCATCATCCATGAATTTGATTTTCTGGTTCTTAGAATTCTGATTCATAGAATTCTTAGAATTTTTTCTGAATTCTGATTCCTAAATAAGTAATTACAACAAATGTGAAATTTAAAAGAGAACCTGAGAGTGAAGGCACAGAAAGTTAGTGGGAGAGGAATGGAAAAATCTGGCCATAAAACATTATGCAAGGGGGTCATTTTATATATTTCCAGCAAACCAAAAAGTGCCTGATGCATAAATAATAAACATATTTGTTAAATGAATGGCTATCATTGAATACTATGGTTAATTTCAAATGCACTCATTAGGAATATTTGATTGCAAGACGAGTGGGTCAACTTTAGCTAAGACAAACAACCGTAGACTTTTGGAAGAAGATAGGACAGCTCTCAGAAGAAAGCAGGTTCTGATGAACAAAGACTTCAAAAGGACAGGGATGAGAAGCTGAAAAACACAAATGAGTCAAGGTGTCTTCAGAGAACCACTTTAAGAATGAATAAACTCTGTCTTTAAATTGCTTAGCTCATGATTCAAATTGATGTAGCAAGCAAATTTCCTTGGCCTAGTTTGGCCAGAAATTGGCACTTTGAATGATGATCCAACAAATGTAAAGAGAAGCAGAAAAATAGTTTCCCATATGAAAACATGGATATTATTAACAGAAACCAGAGAAATGACAGAAGAGTGCCTGCCATATCACCTCTGTTTACATTCCACTAAGTTCTTTACCCATCACCTCATCTCATTACCTCAACTAACTTTTGACAGATTTATTTCCCATTTTATATTAAGAAAACTATAAACAAAAACAAGAAACATGTTGATGATTATGAAACTATCTACCCCAACTCCAATATTCTTGTCATTTCTATAACTCTTATTTCCATACTTATTCTGAACATGTTTTAAAATCAGTCTTTGAGAAATGCAAAAATAGCACTCGTCAAAAGATATAAATTTGTTAATTAAAGAATTTTATAGTTCAAATAATGCTGTGTCCATATATGAAGGTATAATTACCAACCCCACTAATATGTATGGGAAGGGGTAGAGAGTGGGGTGGGATCCAGAAGGAAGCACACCAAGTGCTGTGTGCGTACATGTTTATATCACATTGAACTTCACTATGAGGTATAATTATAATTTACCAATTAAAGTATATTAACAAATAATTTTATAAATAAAATATTTCAAACTCATGACCAGTTGGACTATAAATATTAGCAAAATATTATGGTGACTTCAATATTTTGAAATGCTCTCTTTCTGAAAAGACACAGAGCCTATATAAATTATGACTTTTTCATGCATTGTTGAGCTCACAGGAAAAGTAGGAGAATTCCCTGAAGGCCAAAGGATAGACAGTTATCTGAAAAGAAGTGACAAGTGAATAGGAAAGCTGGAACTGCTCTGAAAATGAAGGCCAGTAATAGGACCCCAGGGCTTTGTTGGTTAACAATCAAACATAGGGGAAAAGACAATAAGCCTGGGGACCATGAAAAATACAAAGCTCACAGTGTGACAATCATAACTCCAAGAATCTAGAGACTGCATCCTCATTGAAAGGCTGCGCTGGAAAAACTTGATCTGTTAGAAAAGGACCCCATCAGAGAATCCCATTTGTTTTGGGCAGCTCGAGGTGAAAAAAAAGAAAAAAGAAAAAATTATAATAGTAATGTTTTCCACAGAGAATTGGCAGGCAAAGCACTCCTCTCATAAGAATCTGGTATTAGCTCTGTATGAGATACTACCATGGAAGACCATGAAAACATACACACAAAATTACTACAGAATTAAAATAGAATGAAAAGCTTCCAACCCAATGGATATGAGGAGCTGACCAAAAAAAATCATACAAAGTAATAAATAGAAAGTTTTAAGAATATATTCCAAAATTAAACCAAATAAAATAGGATGAAAAGAAAAAAAAAACAATTAGTACTCATAATAAAAGGGATACATTTACCAATTAAAAGACAAAATTAGTCAGATCTAGAATTCAACTTTATCTCACCTACAAGGTATTAAGTTAGCCTATTACCCTTTCTTGACTGCTGGCAGAAGACCTGAGACTTCTGGGTCATAAACGAAGGTCTTTATTATTCACAGCATAGTGAGCGACACAGACATCAGCATGTTTGTCAGTTTCCCTTGCTTCCAGGTCCTGCAGGTAGAACAGGCTATGATCCTCATGGGTGTGGCACAAGACTGTTTGAATAAAGGGAGATATTACCTCCTGTGTCAAGGTTGCTCACTGTAAATGCTGAGAAATTGCCTTCATAGTAGTAGTTAGTGCCTTATCTTCTTGGCACTCCAGTAAAAAAGTACAAGAATACTTTGGGGCCATAGTGGTTGCATCTCCCACTTATCCACCCCTTTTTACAATACGTTCTTAGTGGAACTAAAATTTTCACATGAGTATTGCACTTGGCCACTTTGATTAGCCTTACTAGCAGAGACTGAGACCCAATCAGTTCAGTTTTTCTTAAATATTTAATTAAGACTGCCATTAACCACAGTTCAAGCTTCAGGATAAGGCCCATCTATGTTATTCACCAAACTTGCCCTCTCATTATCACAAGCCCAGACAACTATGAAGAAAGTGTAGAGGGGGCCAATATGCCTTATTTCAACAGTCAAGATATAATCTAACGCCAGTCTTATACTCAATTCAATCATAGTGTAGATGAAGTTTCTGGATCTTTGTTGTTATTGCCGATCTTTATAAAGAGTCAAAGAGCATTCAAAAAGCAACCCCAACCCTAATGGAAAGAAATGCCTGCTGTCCCCATGTACAAATAACCTTGAAGGGACATGAATATTCCAGGTCCACATGGGTTGTCTCCAAATAGTTGCCACTTCTCTTGCCAACATGGTACACCTGGAGGCTGTTTCTGTGAAGGCTAGGGGGACATTCTAAATCCAAACCATTACACCTTGCAGGCTTATTAAACACTTACTACCTTATTGGTCATGCACTCCAAGCTGAACCACACCAAAATGGAAGTCAGAACAGAAAGTCACAAACCCTCAATGAATCAGGCAATCATTTTTAAAGCTGTTTGAAGATTACTAGATGCAAAGAAAAGGAGTGAAGTATAATTGGTATCTCTGTTAGGCATTACAGGCTGAATAACCATTATCCAAAAATCCAAAATCCAAAACTTTTCGCGTGTCAATTTGATGCCACAAGTAAAAACTTCCACACCCACAGGTGATTGGTCACAGTCAAAACATAGGTATGCTAAAAATACCTTACAAAATTACCTTCAAGTTATGTACATAAGGTCTCAGCTCTCAGGAGCACAAATGAATTATGTGTTTAGACTTGGGTCCCACCCCCAAGATATCTTATCCGAAATTTGAAAAATATGAAACACTTATGGTCCCAAGCATTTGGGAAAAGGATACTTACCCTGTACTTTTCTTTCCTTTCTTAGCTAGTATTTCCCTGACTTGATCAGACTGTGACTTAAACCCAGTTACTAGTTGAATGACCCGGAGGAAGTTAGGGGTTGTCTTGCCCTAAGTCCTCAGCAAGAGTGGAGAAAGAGGTACACGATCACAGAAAGTGAAGGGTCATGTTTTCTCTAATATGCACGAGGTAGGGAGTAATTGGGATACCAGAGGGACTCCAGATAATGGAGGAGAAGCCTCGGTGGAGCCAGGGAGGCGGTCTAAGGGAAGGGGAGGAGGAAGAGTGATGTTCATTAATGGAATTACTACCATCGACTATGTGCCCATATGTGAGAATACCAACATCAATCTCAGTACTCTGTATTGGGAAGGGGGAAAATGGGGAGGGGGGCCACCAAGTGCTGTGTGCATGTTGTCACTGTCAACATGATTGACATTATGATGTGAGACTATAATGCACCAATGAATGCACATAAAAAAGGTACACTTTTTTTTTTAGTCTGGGGAAAGGGAGCCTCTTCTACAGCTCTGGGGGCTGCAGGGTAATCTGGTCAGTTAAAATTTTGGGGTCCCTCAACTCAGATATTTTCATATTATGTCTGATTTTAGCCCAGTAATTTTTTTTAAATTCTGACCTCAAGAACTGTAAGTAATATTTTTGTGTGTTATTTAAAGCCACTAAATTTGTGGCAATTTGTTACAGCATCAGTATGAAACTAATATAAAGTCTTTCTAATTCTAAGTTCCCTCATGTATCTCATAGGTCTCACATCCCAGAAGCTCACTGGTACCACATGCCAGGGACTGTCTGTGCTCTTATGGAAGTGAATGGTCTTCACTCCCTAGCCAGTGGGTTTCTGAACTGTAAAGCCACTTGACAGCCTACTTTCTTTAAAATCTTTCAATACCAATCGTCCCAGGTGAGTTTCACTGGTAAACAGACCTTGACACAGATCCGTGCCCAGGATCTCAGTTTACTGGAATTTCCTCTCAACATCAGCACTTATGTTGGAGTACAGAAAGCAGAACTAGGCCTCAGATGAAGATGTGGAGATCTCTGGTGGTAAGATGGTGTTAAGATATGGAATTGTAAGCTGGGCATGGTGGCGCATGCTTGTAATCCTAGTACATGGGAGGCTGAGACCGGAGGATCCAGGTTCGCGGCCAGCCTCAGCTGCTTAGTGAGGCCTCTGCAACTTAGTGAGAACCAGTTTCAAAATAAAGAAGAAAAAATAGGACTGTGGATGTAGCCCAGAGGTAGAATGTCCTTGGGTTCAATTGCCAGTACCGAAAAAAAAAAAGATATGGAATTGTGCCCCATTAAAGTAGTGTTGGAATCCTAACCATTCAGAAAATGACTTTATTGGAGATGGAGTTTTTATGCAGGTAATAAGTAAAAATATGGTCATTGGGGTGGGCTGTAATCCAATATGACTGTCCTATTTAAAAAATATACAGGGGGAAGCTGGGTGTAGTGGTGCACACCTGTAATCCCAGTACTTGGGAGTCTGAGACAGGAAAATGAGAGGTTCAAGGACAGCCTTAGCAACATAGCAAGACTCAGCAACCTATTTCAAAACAAAAATATATAAAGAGCCGGGGGTGTAGCTTAGGGGTAGAATGCCCCTGGGTTCAATCCCCAGTAAAACACACACACACACACACACACACACACACACACACACACACACAGAATTAGACTAAAAGACATGCCAGAGGGAAAATGATATGAAAAGACACAAGGAGAAGAAGGCTTTCTGCAGCCAAGGAGGAGGCCAGAGACAGATTCTTCCCTCACATCCCTTAGAGGAAACCAACACCACAGACATCTTGATTTGAGGCCTCCAGCCTCTGGAGCCAGGAAACAATAGATTTCTTCTGCTTACCGCACCCAGCTTGTGGTACTTTGGGTACTTAATTATAGCAGCATTAGGGAACTAATGCATTGGTTATCCCGAATCATGGTGAGGGACGAGCACTGATGTCCTTCCATCGCCTGTGGCTTGATCCAGGCTACTCCTGAACGAGCAATATGATCTTAGTCAAGGTCGGTCTCCTTAGCTTAGGGGAGCCCCAAAGAGGGATTCAGCTAAGGAATCTTAGCTGTCAATAACAGCTGCTCCTACAGAAAGGGTAACTGGCTACGGCCTGGCTAGCTGCCGTCCTGTGAAGGAGGATTTGTTTGGCATAGAGTAATATCCAGTGCAGATATTCAGAAACAACTTACATTTTGCTATACTCCTTTCACTGGTTTCCCACAGCTTCCTATATTTTGTAATTTTATTAGATTTAGGTTTGGCATTCTGGCATTGCTATTTTTATTTTAACTAAACAAATATGCATTCATGTATGCAGTTATATATTTTTGTTTGTTCTGTTTTTCTATACAAAGCATATAAAATCCAAGATTTTATTTTCCCTTAAAACTACATTATAGGGAATATTATCTTTTTTGTGTGTGTGTGGTACCAGGGATTGAACCCAGGGGCGTTCTACCTCCGCGCTACACCCCTGGCCCTATTTTTTATACTTTTATTTTGAAACTGGGTCTCACGAAGTTGCGGAGGGCCTCACTAAGTAGAGAGAGAGAGAGAGAAGAGAGAGAGAGACAGGGAGAGAGAGAGAGAGAGCGAGCTGAGGCTGGCCACGAACCCGGATCCTCCGGTCTCCGCCTCCCAAAGTACTGGGATTACAAGCATGCGCCACCACGCCTGGCTGATGAATATTATCATTTTTTAGCTCTGCAATTACACCTGTTTTTCGAAATGCATGAAACTTCATTATTATTCAAACACATCCCTTCATATAACACTTATCTTTCCAAACTTTTAGCTGTTACAAATAATGCATGGTACGTGAATTGTTTTATGTTTGCAGAGGTGTATTTTCAGAACAGGTTCCTGGGAGTTGGAGTCCTGGGTCACATATTAAAGGTGTAGGTGACTAAGATTTGTCGATTCCCTCCACAGGGATTATGACATTTTACATTCCCACCCCACTGTGTGAAACTCTTGCTTCTCCACAACTTCACCCATGTAGCATATTATCAAACTTTTGTATTGCTGCCAGAGAGTTGAATTTTAGTTTTAGTTAATATTTTGCATTATAATTAAGGTTGGACATATTCATAAGTTTCAGGGCTATTTGCATGTCTTCTCTGTGAACTATCTATATCTATTGACCAATCTTACTGAGATTTTAATCTTTTTCCTCTCAATTTTCAAACTATTTTTGTATATCAGAAAGCCTGCTTCTTATGATAAATTTGCAAAGAGAATCCGGAGTCTGATGTTTGCTGTCCTACTCTACTGGTGCAGATAGAACAAAACAACTAAGACTGAGTGTACTTACAAGATAGCATAGCTTACTACACATCTAGATCATATTGTACAAACATATATAGAGAGCGGTTTGCTCCAAGTGATGTGATGAACAAAACAAGATTAAATCAAAACACAAGAGATGTACAATCAAGAGATGTCAGCCTCAGATGTATGAACTACTGCCAGTGTAACTTGGCATACTGTTTTATCATTTTTAATAAGTAGTGGTACACTCTAAAACAACCACTAAAAGTATAGAATAGTAAATTCATAAACCAGTAGTATGGACACTTCTTATCATTATCAAATATTATGTATCATTTGTATGTAAGAAGTTGCTAATCAATTTCTCTTTTATTAAGTATGCTTATTATTTTTGTGTGTGCAAATTAGCTATTTACCTGTGAAAAGGAATCTAATTTTGTGTAGATAATATTATTTCTTCTCATTATATCTCTCTATAACATTAATTATATTAATAGATTTTCTAAATTTGTTCCATCCTTGGATTACTAAAATAAATCTTACTTAAGTCATTGTTTATAAATTTTAATGTGTTTTTACCTCTATCGGTTAATATTACTTTCAAATTTCTGCAACAGTGGTTGCATAATTGAAGTTGGTCTGTGGTTATCCTTCATGTGAAATCTTTATTGGGTTTGAATATTAATGCTATGCTTGTGTATTTGTTATGATTTATCTGGAAAGCAAGCCACTGTAGGTATTGCAAACAGAAGGAATTTATATATAAATTAGGTACATGATTTGGAAGGATTAGAGGAGGCAAAGAGGAGTAGCACACCAAAAAATAAAACTGCTACAGAGCAGGAGAGAGTGTTCTTGCAAGCCCAAGATCTCTGTGTCGAAGTCTTTTGTGGGAGTCAAGTTACCTGTGACGGAGCCCATTGGCTGCAGATCCAAGCCAGTGCTGCCATTGCTGGGGACCACACTGGTTATTCAGGAAATCAGGAGCCTGCATTCCCAGGCCCAGCTGCTGCCTGCAGCCAGAGTTGCCGCTCTGACCTCCCCAAAGGTTGCTGCTATTATCCTTGCAGCCAGAAAAACCACAAGAGAAAGAAGGAAGGTAGAGTCATGTCTTCACTCCTCGCTCTGTCAAACCTTCCATGAAAGCACTCAATGTGTAGAACCTAAGTAAAGATTTTTTTTTATTTGGCATGGATGTGAAGTCCCAGACCCTGATATCAAAGAAGGGCAGAGATGGAAATGACTAGGACATAAATTGCTGCAGTTTCATGGTTTTAATCCCTTTGGAATGACACCCAGTAGTGGTTATCATATGGTGGATCCATTCCCAGTTTTCTGAGGAATCTCCACAGGGATCTCCATAGTGGTTGAACTAGTTTGCACTCCCAACAACAGTGCAGGAGAGTTCCTACTTCCCCACATCCTCGCCAACATTTATTGTTGTTTGACTTCTTAATGATTGCCATTCTGATTGGGGTTGTATGAATTCGCAGAGTAGTTTTGATTTGCATTTCCCTGAATACTAATTATGCTGAACATTTTTTCATGTCTCTATTAGTCATTTATATCTCTTCTTTCATGAAGTGTCTATTCAATTCGGTTGCCCATTTCTTAATAGGGTTATTTGTTTTTTTAGTGTAAAGTATTTTAAGTTCTTTGTATACCCATGTTCATAGGAGCATAATTCACAATAGCCAAATGATGGAACCAACCTAGGTGTCCATCAACAGACGAATTGATCACAAAATTGTGGGAAATGCATACAATGGAATTCTACTCAGCAATAAAGAACAAAATTTACAAGAAAATGGAAGGATCTGGAGAGCATTATGTTAAGTGAGATCAGCCAATCACAGAAGGAAAGGGTCATATGTTTCTGCTAATATGTGCAAGCTAGGGAGTAGGGGGGATACAAAAGGGACTCCAGACAATAGTGGAGAAGCCTCAGTGGAGTCAGGGAAGGGGTCTAAGGGAAGGGGAAGGGGAAAAAAGAAGTTCATTAATGGAATTACTACCATCAACCATGTGTACACATGAGAATATATCAATGTCAATCTCCATACTCTGTATCGGGGGGAGGGGAGGCGGGGGGGCACCAAGTGCTGTGTGCATGTATGTTACTGTTAACTTGATATTCATTGTGATATGAGACTATAATGCGCTAATAAAAGCACATAAAAATCATACTGGCACAAAAACTGAAAAAAGAAATGACTAGGACAGCTTACTTAATAAAAGGAGTTGGGAAGTTTGCCTTTTTTTGTTTGTTTCTTTGTTTGTTTCCCTCCTATTCACAAGGGCCATGTAGGTAACACTGGAAGAATTTTCTAGGCCACATGCTTAGGCAGCTTTTTATAATATTCTCTATTTCTTATATAAAACATAGGCTGTTCAAAATGCTATCCTTGAGAAAGCTTTAGTAAATTCTATTTTTAATATAGTTTATATTTATATATCAATTATATTCCATTTCCTGTAGGTTTCAAATTTGTGTAGAACCAAAAAAGTCATTTTTTCATGATCACTATAAATTTCTATTAATTGAGTTGGAGACACTTTTTATTTTGGTTATTTATTCTTTCTCCATTTTTATTTACCTTGGCTTTTTAGTTATTAGAGTGCCACTTTTGTTCATTGTTTAAGACAACTTGGATTTGTTTTACTAGTTTTTCTATTAATTCATTGATTTCTTTTCACTCTTATTTCTTATTTTTGCTTTCTTTTGGATTCTTTGGTGATATATTCCTAACTTTTGAGTTGGACCCATTGTGCATTTATTTTCTTCTAGCTGTTTCCCCAAAATATTGACATAAAAATCTTTATTATCATTTTTAATTCTCTAATTCTTATTTGTATTTTTCTTTGACTCAATAATTATTTTTTTATGTTTTTATTGGTGCATTGTAGTCTCACATCACAATGAGTATCAGTTTGGTGTTAACATACATGCACACAGCTCTTGGTGTCCCTCCCCCCC
>PVJS01053042.1:0-13417 GCA_004027185.1 Glis glis | reverse complement strand
TATTTTTTATACTTTATTTTGAAACCGGGTCTCATGAAGTTGCGGAAGCCTCACTAAGTAGAGAGAGAGAGAGAGAGACAGGGAGAGAGAGAGCTGAGGCTGGCCATGAACCCGGATCTTCTGGTCTCTGCCTCCCAAAGTACTGGGATTACAAGCGTGCGCCACCACGCCCAGCTTTTTATTTCTTATTTGGAAACAGGGTCTCACTAGATTGCTGAGAGCCTTGCTAAGTTGCTGAGGCTGGCTTTGAACTGGCAATCTTCCTGTCTCAGCCTCCCAAGTACTGGGATTAGAAGCATGTGCCACCACACCCAGCTATTTTATTTATTTTTATATACTTTTATTGGTATATAAAAATATCATTATATTGGTATATAAAATATGAAGTTATCATCTGACATCATAATGTAGTTCATAGTGATAATGACATACTTGCGCACAGCACTAGGTGAACTTTCCTCCAGCTACCTCCCCCTCCCCCCTTTCCCATATAGGATATTGAGATTGACATTGGTATTTTCACATATGTATATAATGTTGATGGAAGTGATTCCTTCATTGAGCCTTCCTTTACCCACCCTCCCTTCCCCAGACCACATCTGTGGCTCCACTGGAGTTTCTCCTACATTATTTGAAGTCCCTCTGGTATCCCGATTGCTCCTTAGCTTCCACATATGAGAGAAAACATATGACCCTTCACTTTCTGTGACTGGCTAATCTCACTTAACATAATATTCTACAGGTCCATCCATTTTCCTGTAAATGACATTATTATTATTATTATCACGACTTTATTTTTTTGTGATATGGTACTGGGGATTGAAGCAGGGTATTCTATCGCTGAGATATACCCCCAACGCTCTTTTATTTTTTATTTTGAAACAGGGTCTTGCTAAGTTGCTGAGGGTCTCGCTAAGTTGGCCTTGAGGCTGGCCTTGAGCCTGCAATCCTCTTCTCTCAGCCTGCCAAGTATCAGTATTCCAGGCGTGTGCCACCACACCCAGCTGCAGGTATCTCTTTGATTTAATGATTTCTTTTCCTTTGTATATATGCCCAGAAGTGGGATTGCTGGATCGTATGGTAGTTCTCTTTTCAGTTTGTTGAGGAACCTCCATATTCTTTTATATTCCTATCAACAGCGTGTGAGTTGTTTCCACATTCTTGCCAGCATTTGCATTCCCTTTCTCTGTCTCTCTTTCTGATATTGGGGATTGAACCCAGGGCCCTTCACCTGCTAGGCAAGTGCTCTGCCACTGAGCTACATCCCCAGACCTATTTATTGTCTTTTTGATAATAGCCATTCTAATTGGGTGATATCTCATTGTGATTTTGATTTCCATTTCCTTAATTAGTGATATTGGGCATTTTTTGTTGGCCATTTGAATTTATCCTTTTTAGAAATATCTATTCAAATAATTTCCCATTTTTAAATCAAAATATTATTATTTTGCTGTTGAGGTTTTTGAGTTCTTTAGTACTCTGGATTTTAATTGTCAGATGAATAGTTTGCAAATATTTTCTCCCATCCTGTAGGTTGTCTCTTCATTCTGTTGTTTCCTTTGTTGTACAAAAGTTTCTTAGTTTGACATAATCCCATCTTTTCCAACCCTTCACTTTTAGTTTATGTGTGTCTTTACTGGTGAAGTGAATTTCTTGTATGTGTGTCTGTACTGAAGTGAGTTTCTTGTAGGTGGAATATTGTTAAGTTTGTTTTTTTAATCCATTCAGTCACTCTATATCTTTTTGTTAGGAAATTGAATCTGTTTATGTTTAAGGTTATTATTGATAAGTCAGAATTTCTTCCTGCTGATTTTTTTTCTAATATTTTGATAATTCTTTGTTTCTGTCTGTCTTCGTTTTTGTTTTTGTGATTTGGTTGCTTTCTGTAGTAACAAAATTTGATTCTTTAGCTCTTTCATTTTTGTGTACGCTTTGAGTTCCAGTCTCTCACATGCTTTCATGATGGTAATTATCATCCTTTCACGTGTAGGACTCCTTTAATCCATTTCTTGTGGGACTGTTCTAGTGGTGATGAATTTTCTCGGCATTTGCTTGTCTTGGGAAGATTTTATTTCTCCTTAATTTCTGAAGGACATCTTTACTGAGTATAATATTCTTAGTTGGCAACATTTTTTTTTTCCTTTCAGAACTTTGAATGTGCCATCCCATTTCCTCCTAGTGTAAATTTTCTGCTGAAAAATCTGCAGTTAGTGTAATGGGAGTTCCCTTAAATGTGACTTGGTGCCTTTCTCTTGGTGTTTTTAGAATTCTCTTTGTTTTGGACTTTTGACAGGCTATGATATGTTGTGGAGAGACAATTTTAGTCAAATCTACTTTGACTAAATAAAAGTCAAGCCCAAGGAACCTGGATGTCCATTTCTTTTCCAAAATTTGGGAAAGTTTTCAGCTATTATTTCATTAAATAGGTTTTCTATCCCTTTCCTCTCTCCTTTTTGAATACTCATAATGCTAATATTTGTTTGCATAATGGTGGCCTGTAAGTTTTATAGACTTTTTTGTTTTGTTTTTATTCTTTTTTCTTTATTTTGTCTGACTGAGTTGTTTCAAGACACCCATCTTCAAGTTCAGAAATACTTTTTTCTGCTTAGTCTGTTGTTGATGCTCACAACCATATTCTTTCTTTCTCTGATCTTTCATCTCCAAGATTTTTGTTTGGTTCTTTTTATCTATCTATCTATCATCTATCTATCTATCAGTCATCTATCTATCAATGAATCATTTCTTTGTTGGATTTCTCACTCTGATCATGAGTTGTCCTTCTTTTGTTGTATTCTCTATTTGTATTCTTTTGATTCTCCCTGAGTTTCCTTAGGATCATTATTTTGATTTCCTTTGCATTCATTTTGTAGATTTTCTTTATATTGGAATCTGCTTCTGGGGAATTATGGTGTTCTTCTACATGTACCATGATTCCTTGATTTTTCATGTTTCTTGTGTCTTTACATTGATGGCTGTGTTTCTGGTATAATAATTGTCTCTGATTTTATGGACTGTCTTTTGTAGGGGAAAGCTTTTTCCAGTAGATAAGTTGTAGGGTGTTGGTTTGTAGCTGATGGTGTTGATGTTGATTGATTGATTAGAAGTCTCTTGCGTGAATGACAGCGGATTAAGAATGATTTTTGGAGAAACAAGACAGCTGAGGGGGCTAGGGAAAAGAGAGATAGATATCTCTCCTACCTTCCTTCCACCAGTGTCTTATTTTTATCGAGGATTATAACCAAAACATTGACAAAATGATTAATCACAGGAGACAGCAAAGCAATCATGGGATGAGTCAGGGAAAAACATCAAGGTAGTCATGGATGAATCAGGGAAGGGAAGGGTAAAACAAGGAAGTTTTCAGGGTCCCTTTTTATCGTCAAGGTCTCTGTTTATTGGTCCCATTTGGTCCTTGGAAACTTGTCTGTGTGCAAACAGTTCCCACTTGGGTGGACAGCTTGTGCCTCTCCCGAGCCGTACCGAGGTAACCTCAAAGCTAATGACTAAGAAGGCTCCCAGCATTGGTTGTATAGGGTGCTTTGGCTTTGGTCCTGAGTGGGCACAGAGATGTGATCTTTGTATGGATTCTTCAGCTGTAATCCAACTCAGTGTTGTCTGTGAGTATCTCAGTTGTTTAAACCACAGGTGTTTGTGGAGGTAGTAGCATGTCTTTGTGTTAGATGGAGGTGGCCAGGGGTATATGACTTCAAGACCAAGGGAGGTGAGTGCTGAATGCTGATTGCAGCTGTGCCTCTGATAGTGACAGGAAGAGTGCTGAGGGTGTGGACCAGAGGGACCATGTCTTCAGGCCTTGCAGGGACGGATGCTGCTGCAGTGGAGACCTGTAGCACCAGGGGTGTGGACCATGGGAGATGTATCCTCAAATCATGCAGTAATGAGCACTGGTGGCAACAGAGGGAGACTGGAAGTATAGTGGGGATGGGCTCCAGGTCCCAGGGTGCACAATCCTTGGTTCTTTGGGTCTTGGGAGTGGCGCTCCCTGCTGTGGTGTCCCACCTGTCTGTCCCCTGTAGTGCAGGGAATTGCATGGACTTAGGTGCTGGGGTCACAGTTGCATAGCTGAACCTAGTTAGTTCCTGAGGTTGCAGCTGTGTGTGTGTGTGTGTGTGTGTGTGTGTGTGTGGTAGAATGAGCCAGCATCTCCAGGGATGGTGATATGCAGAGATTTCTGTCCCCTAGGGCAACAGGGACTCTTTAACGCTCTGTTCTCAAGATGGCATTGTGCTATGTTAGCCCTGGGGGTTAGGAGTGGGGAGACAATGTGAGTTCCTTTTCCAAAGCAAAGCTGCTATGTGGACTCCAGGCAGCTATCTGGCTGGGCTTCAAGCTTGAGATGCCTGTGGAATCCTTGGCATCTGTGGTGGTGGTCTGCAGTGGAGATCTCCCAGCTAAGGAGTCAGGTTTGCTGTAGGCTTCGTTCCTCTCTGTATCCTGCCATCCTAGGTCACCGTGTCTTACAGGGTTTCCATCTCTCCCTTGCTGAGTTCCAGTGTGTTCCCTGAGCCACTTACCTTGAAATGCAATTATTCATTTGTTTATTGTTTTGGTTTTTTGTGGTTGAAGTGAATGCTGGGCACCTCTATTTGGCCATCTTGTAATCTTTCAAATTCAGGTTTAAGTATGAAAAAATATCAAACATACATTAAAAAAAAAAAAACCTCCTAATACCCAGACTATGTTTGCTGACATAATCTTTTTCAATGCAGGAGGGAAGAAACTCCCAGGGTGCAAATAGTCTCTACTTATCTTGTATTTTCTTTTTTTTTTTTTGTGGTATCGGGGATTGAATGCAGGGGCGTTCTACCTCCGCGCTACGCCCCCGGTCCTATTTTTTTATACTTTATTTTGAAACCGGGTCTCACGAAGTTGCGGAGGTCCTCACTAAGTAGAGAGAGAGAGAGAGAGAGAGAGAGAGACAGGGAGAGAGAGAGAGAGAGAGCTGAGGCTGGCCGCGAACCCGGATCCTCCGGTCTCCGCCTCCCAAAGTACTGGGATTACAAGCGTGCGCCACCACGCCCGGCTTATCTTGTATTTTCTCTTATCCATAATCTCAGCAGTTTATAGCTTACCAGGTAATTTTTATACATTCTAGCATAATTTAATAAGAAAAGCAGAAGATATTTTATAGGACCAGAACAAATTAAAATTCATTATATACAGGATTCCTCTTGCCCAAGAGCAAAGTAACTTGGAAACATCCCAAAACAAAATGAATAATTCGAACAGGTTCTTCAAGTGTAGGCAGCAGAGCTGGCACAGCATCCCCTACCTAGCACCTTTCTAGCAGAGACCTAGCTCCTTTCTCCTCCTTAGCCAGCATGGCTGGTAGCTAAAGCTAGAGTGGCACTGTCTCTTCCTAAGAGATGCAGAGGTCTGTGTCTGAAACCCTAATTTTTGTTTAAATTCTTGGAAATGCAAAGCTGGTAAGTTTTGTTTGCTTCATCAGTTCATTGAAAAAAAATGGCCGGGCGTGGTGGCGCACGCTTGTAATCCTAGTACTTGGGAGGTGGAGACTGGAGGATCCGGGTTCGCGGCCAGCCTCAGCTACTTAGTGAGGCCCTCCGCAACTTTGTGAGACCCGGTTTCAAAATAAAGGATAAAAAATAGGGCTGGGGGTGTAGTTCAGAGGTAGAATGCCCCTGGGTTCCATCCCCAGTACCGCAAAAACAAAAAAAAAATAAATGGGTCCATTTTCCTATATTCAATTACTCATAAGTAACTATTAAAACCTATAAAGAATAATTTTATTGGAGATATATCTGATAATGAGATGATTAGTGGATGAAGGGTATAGCTTTTGTGATGTGCCTATTTTTTTTTTTTTTGGTACTGGGGTTGGAACCCAGAGGCATTCTGACTCCAAGTTATACCCCCAGCCCGATTTTATTTCTTATTTGGAAACAGGGTCTCACTAAGTTGTGGAGAGCCTCACTAAGTTGCTGAGGCTGGCTTCGAACCTGTGATCCTCCTGTCTCAGCCTCCCAAGCACTGGGATTACAAATGTGCACCACCACACCTGGCTGTGATGTGCCTATTAAAAAATTGCAGCTGGGCGTGGTGGCGCATGTTTGTAATCCCAGTACTTTGGGAGGCGGAGACCCGAGGATCGGGGTTCGCAGCCAGCCTCAGCTCTCTCGCTCTCTCTCTCTCCCTGTCTCTGTCTCTGTCTCTCTCTCTCCCCTTAGTGAGGCCCTCCGCAACTTCGTGAGACCTGGTTTCAAAATAAAGTATAAAAAATAGGGCGGGGGCGTAGCGCGGAGGTAGAACGCCCCTGTGTTCAATCCCCGGTACTGCAAAAAAAAAAAAATTTGCCAAGTTAATGATAATAGGAAGCAAAGGGACTTCAGGCAAATGAGGAGAGAAACCAGTAGAATACTGGGAGTAAATTGGGGGAAGGAGTTGGGGAGGGGAAAAAATGAGGATTGAGGAAGAAAACAGGTCAAATAAGGCTATGTCCATACAAGGGTTCACTACCAATCTCACTAACATGTATGGGGAGGGAAGATGGGGAATAGGGGGTATATGGAAAGAAATAGACCAAGTGCTGTGTGCATGTATATTTATATCACTTTGAATCTCACTGTGATGTGTAATTACATTGCACCAATAAAAGTATATTAAAAAACAAGGAAGGAGGGGCCCTGGGACACAGCCCTAGGATTGCAGATTGTTGTGTTGGTGGAGGCAGGGCTGTAATGAAACCCAGCACCAGATTTCACTTATAAGAAGATGAGGTTGGGAAGCCAGGTAGGGCGCGACCTCTCCAGGGCCCAGTGTCCACTCATAATTGGACTTTGTACTTATTTTTATATCATTGTGATAAAGGGAGAAAGGAATATCAATAAATTTTAATTATGTATTATTGAAAAAAATTGTCCCTTTGGCCAAGAAGATTTTCTACCCTATGGCAGGAAGTCATATTAAGATTCAGATGGGCAGGAGACGCCATTCTCCTGTACAGGATTGTTAAGGGGGAAGTGGGTAACTTCACAGGAAGACCAGTTTTAGAAAAGAGTATGTGGGGAAGTTAAAGATCTGGATAGAGAGTAATTACTTAAAAACAATCTGATTCTTGGTGGATATCAGGAAGATGCCACCATAGGAGTTTCCAGTGCTTGTCCCCACATGGAACTATGAACTGAACAACCATCCTCACACAGAAATACCTTTATAAGAGCTAAGGAAACTCGGTGAGATATTATGGCATCTGGGTGTAGGACAGAAATAAGATACATTGAAGAAGCGAGTGGGGACAATTTTATATCACCCACATCACCCCTCTCCAACCCCAGGCACAGCCAGCTGGGAGAGAGGTACTTTTGACTTGGGACAAGGAGAGGGAAGTGGGCACCACACTTTGCCTCAGACTTTAACACTGGTCCCACACCAGTAAAACCCAGCACTGGAGAGGCCTCCCTGGCCCTTGGCTCCAGGCTTGTACCTGCAGACAGCCTCCAAATCTGTCTTGGTGTGGTGCCAGCAGGATCCTGCAGCCCCAGAGGTGCACCGCATTCAGTCTGATTACAGTGGCTTCAGTCTCTGGTCTTGCCTTAGCACCAGGCCACCCTCCACTGACTCAAGCACCAGTGTGGCCCCAGCAGCCCTGGACTCTGCACCACCCTAGTACCCGACTGGCCACCACAGTCCTAGCATTCAGGCTTGTACTGGCTCCAGGTTCACCAAGTTCCAGATTCTACCTAGGTTTTAGACCAGACAGGCCCCCGTGGATCTAGGCTCCAGGCCAAACCCTGTGTACTAAGGCTTCAGGCTCTCCTCTCTGCTGTCTAGGGACCATCCAAGAACTCTAGCAGCAAGCCTGCCCATGGAAAACACCAAATGGCTTTCCCAGAATCTCTGAACAGACTGACTGGTGAAGGGCTTTCCCAGACAAAGCCAGCCTGTAAAAAGTGGAATAAGTCCTTATTTTTCGGTGTGCAGACATCAACCTAAGGCAACGAGAAATTTGAGAAACCAAGGAGACATAACATACCAAAATAACAAGTACTCTTAGCTGGGTGTGGTGGCGCACGCTTGTAATCCCAGTACTTTGGGAGGCTGAGACAGGAGGATCACAGGTTCATGGCCAGCCTCAGCTACTTAGTGAGACCCTCTGCAACTTAGTGAGACCCTGTTTCAAAATAAAGAATAAAAAATAGATCTGGGGATGTAGCCCATGGGTTCAATCCCCAGTACTGCAAAAACAACAACCAAACCAAACCAAACCAACAACAAAATTCCCAAATACTCTCTGTAGCTACCCAAAAGAAATGGAGATACATGTACTACCCGAAGAATTAAAAATATTTGTTTTAAGAATACAATTCAAGAAAATACAGAGAAACGGTTAAATAAAATAAGGAAAACAAATGTCAGATGCGACAAAATTTAGTAAAGTGATTGAAAAAATTAAACAAGGTCTGGAGCTAAAAAATATGATGAATGAAATGAGAAATGCAGTAGAGGACAGCAACAGCTGAATTGATAAAGCAGAAGAAAGAATTGGTGAACTTGAAGACAGGTTATTTGAAAATGTACAGTTAGAGGAGAAAAAAGAAAAAGGAATGAAAATAAATGGGTAAACCTTATTGAACTTATGGGACAGCATCAAAACAAGTATTTGAGTTATAGGAGTTCAAGAAGAGAAAGACAAAGGTGTAGAAAGCTTATTTAAAGAAATAATAAAGCTGGGCATGGTGGTATACGCCTATAATCCCAGTACTTTGGAGGCTGAGACAGGAGGATCACAGGTTCAAGGACAGTCTCAGTAATGTAGTGAGACTGCCAGCAACATAGTGAGACCCTGTTTCAAAACAAAAAATAATAATAAATGGTTTGGGCATGTAGCTCAGAGGTAGAATACCCCTGGTTTCAATCCCGTCACCCCCTCCCACACATACACAAAAGAAAGATAAACTTAAGAAATTTGAGGAATAATATAAATATTGAAGTACAGGAAGGCAAAGGTCTCCAGTCAGATTCAACCCAAACATGACTATACCAAGACATACTATAATCAAACTATCAAAAGCCAAAGACAGAGAGGAATGCAGTAAGAAAAAATAAGCAAATCGTTTAAGGCAGTTCAAATAAGTCTAGCTGTCGACTTCTTAGCAGAAATCTTACCAGCCAAGAGAGAGTGGGATGATATATTCAGAGTACTGAAGGAAGCCAGGTGTGGTGGTGCGCACTTGTAATCCTAGTACTTGGGAGGCTGAGACAGGAGGATTGCAGGTTTGAGACCAGCCTCAGCAACTTAGTGAGACCCTCTGCAACTTAGTGAGATCCTGTTTCAAAACAAACAAACAAACAAACAAACAAACAAAAAATAAAATAGGGTTGGAGGTGTAGCCGAGAGGTAGAAGGCCCCTGGGTTCAATCCCCAGTGGCCCCCCCCCCTAAAAGTACTGAAGGAAAACAAACAAACTGCCAACCAAGAATACTGTACTCAGCAAATCCATCCTTCAGAGGTGAAGAAGAGGTTAAGACTTCCCAGACATAGCCAAGGGAGTTTCTCATCACCAGACCTGTCTTACAAGGATGCTAAAGAGAGTTCTTCAAGCTAAAAAAAAAGGATGCTAGCTAGTTAACATGACGTATATAGTACTATATAACTCACTGGTAAAAGTACACAGTCAAATTTAGAATATTCTAATACTGTAATGTTTTATGTTTAGTTTGAAGTTAAAAGACAAAACTTTCAAAAACTAATAGCTGCGATAATTTGCTATTGGAAAAATTGTTGAGGAATGGCTTCACTGTCAAATTCTTTCAAACATTTATAGAGTAATTAATACCAATCTTTTTTAGATTCTTCCAAAGGCAAAGTTCATGGCAGCAGGGTGTGGTGGAGGTCAGCTGCTTAGCTCATGGTGACCAAGAAGCAGAGAGGAAGAGGCAGCCAGAGGGGGGCGACCAGGGACAGATAGAGTTCCCAAGACTATGCCCCCCAGTAACCTACCTCCTTCAGCCACACCCTGCCTGCCTACAGTTACTACCCAGTGAGTCCGTTCAAATTATCTATCTATCAATGATTTTATCCACTGAAGAGATTAGAGCCCTGATTCAATATATATATATATATATTTTGCGGTACTGGGGATTGAACGCAGGGGCATTCTACCTCCGCGCTACGCCCCCGGCCCTATTTTTTTATGCTTTATTTTGAAACCGGGTCTCACGAAGTTGTGGAGGGCCTCACTAGGTAGAGAGAGAGGAGAGAGAGAGAGTGCGCGCGCGCTGAGGCTGGCCGTGAACCCGGATCCTCCGGTTTCCCCCTCCCAAAGTCTGATTAAATATTTTACCTCTGAATATTTTTGCATTGGCAACACATGAGCTTTTCTGGGACCATTTTTTTTTTTTTTGCAGTTCTGGGGATTGAACCCAGGGGCATCCTACCTCTGAGTTACACCCCCAGCCTATTTTATTTTTTATTTTGAAACAGGGTCTCACTAAGTTGTAGAGGGCCTCACTAAGTTGTTGAGGCTGGCCTCGAACCTGCGATCCTCCTGCCTCAGCCTCCCAAGTACTGGAATTACAAGTGTGTACCACCACGCCTGGCTATTTCTGGGACCATTCTATATCTAAACCAAACAGTAGGCCTGGGGAAGGACCTGAGAATTTGCATTTCCCACACATTCCTACGAGATGCTGGAATTTGCTGGTCAGAGATCACCTCCTCCCTGTGTGAGGATACGGGATCCATGAGGACAGTGATTGTAACAGTGTCATTCACTGCGGTTTCCTCAGCACTAGAAGAATGCCAAGCATGAATTCAGTAAATATTTGTAAATGAATTAACCTTGAATAAATCTGTCTTTAAAGAAAAGAGCTATAAGCAATATCTAACATACTTTATCAGAAGAATGCTTGTCATTTTTTTTTTTTTTGCGGTACCGGGGATTGAACCCAGGGGTGTTTTACCTCCGAGCTACACCCCCTGCCCTATTTTTTTTTTATACTTTATTTTAAAACTGGGTCTCACGAAGTTGCGGAGGGCTTCACTAAGTAGAGAGAGAGAGAGAGAGAGACAGGGAGAGAGAGAGAGAGCGAGCTGAGGCTGGCCGCGAACCCAGATCCTCCGGTCTCTGCCTCCCAAAGTACTGGGATTATAAGCATGCACCACCACACCCGGCCTAATGCTTGTTATTTTATAAAGATATAATTTGTTGAAGGCACTTTAAATTGTGTTTTTGCTCCATAAGAAGAGAAAATTGAGGCTAAGTAATTATTTTTTCATTTTAGAAAAAGTATTTTTATTCAGATATAATTTATTCACCCATTTAAAGTATAAAATGTAATGGTTTTAATACATGCACAGATTTCTGAAATTGCTGTCAATTTTAGTACTTTTTCATCACTCTCAGAAAGAACCCTATAACTAGTAGCAGTTATTCCTCGTTTCCCCCCAACCTCTACAGCCTGAGGTGACCTCTAATCTTTCTATGTCTATAGATTTGTCATTTCTGGACAGTTCATAAAAATGAAAAAAAATATTTTTTGTGGGCACTAGGGATTGAACCCAGGGACATTCTACCTCTGAGCTACGCCCCGAGCTCTTTTTTATTTTTATTTTTTGTTTGTTTTTGAAACAGGGTCTCACTAGGTTGATGAGAGTCTCACTACTTGCTGAGGCTGTCATCTAACCTGCATCTTCCTGTCTCAGCCTCTGAAGTACTGGGATTACAGGCATGCACCACCACGCCCGGTTTGGAATTATATTTTATGTGGTCTTTGTAACTGACTTCTTTCACATAATCTTTTTGAGGTTCATCTATATTTTAGCTTATGCTAATACTTCATTCCTTCATACTGCCAAGTAATATTCTATTATAGGGCTATATCATATAATTTTATTCACATTTAGTTGATGTAACCATTAATTGATGGACAGTTTGGTTATTGCTACTTTTTGACATTTATGAGTAAGGCTGCAATGGGCATATGTATACAAGTTATATGTGGTAATATGGTTTTATTTCTTGTGAGTATATTTTTTTTTTGTGGTACTGGGAATTGAGCCCCGGGTCATTCTATCTCCAAGGTACACCCCAGCCCTATTTTATTTTTATTTTGAAACAGGGTCTCGCTAGGCTGTGAAGAGTCTCACTACTTGCTGAGGCTGTCCTTGAACCTGTGATCTTCCTGTCTCAGCCTCCCAAGTACTGGGATTACAGGCATGTACCACCACACCCGGCTGAGTATATCTTTAGATTGCTTGGTACTGTGGTAGTTCAGTGTTTAACATTTTTGGGGATTGCTGTTTTCTGAAGTGAGAATACAAGTGTATATTCCCACCAGCAAATGTGTGAGGATTCTTGTTTCTCCATATCCTCACCAGTGCTTGTTGTTGTCTGTCTTCTTTCTTACAGCTCTCCTAGTTGGTATGAAGTGATCTCTCATTGTGGTTTTGATTTCATTTCCATGATGGCTAATGATATTGGCTATCATTTAATGTGCTTATTGGCCATTTGTATATCTTTTTTTTTCAGCACTGGGGCTTAAACCCCAAATTCTATTTCCAAAGTATATCCCCAGCCATTTTTTAAAAAATTTTTGTCTTGAAACAGTGTCTTGCTAGGTTGCTGAGAGTCTTAAGTTGCTGAGGCTGATCTTGAACCTGTGATCCTCCTGTCTCGGCTTCCCAAGTACTACAAGTGTGTGTCACCACATCCAGCTATATATCTTCTTTTGAGAAGTCTTTTCAGGTCCTTCAGGCCTATGCAATATTACATCACTTTTTTTTTTTATTGCAGAGGTAGGTATTTCATGGTACCTGTAGGTGTCCCTTTCACATTTCATTCGGGAATCTGCTCAGTGCCACCTTCTCAGTACCTTTCTAGATCGTCCTGTTGAAAGAGGGCACTTATCCCCTGTCCCTCCCTGTCTTTTTTTTTTTTTTGTGGTACCGGGGATTGAACCCAGGGGCGTTGTACCTCTGAGCTATATCCCTGGCCCTATTTTTTATACTTTATTTTGAAACCAGGTCTCACGAAGTTGTGGAGGGCCTCACTAAGTAGCTGAGGCTGGCTGCGAACCCGGATCCTCCGGTCTCCGCCTCCCAAGTACTGGGATCACAAACATGCGCCACAACGCCCAACCTGTTTTTTTCTTTCAGTTTTATTTTTATACAGTGCACTTATCATTTTCATGTTATTAATATGATTTACCGGTTCTCATTTTCTTCCAGTTGAATTTAAGCCCAATGAGGGTAGGGACCTTATTTTGTTCACTTGGGACACTAGTTGGGCCTTGGTAAATCCTGGTTGAATAAATGAATGTGTGAGAAGACTAGGCTCTGGAGTCCTCTGCCGATTAGTTATGGGAACTTGGGTAGGTTATTTAACTTTTCTCAGGTTTAACATCTGTATTAGACAGGGTTCTCTAGATTAACAGAATA
>PVJS01053041.1:0-13419 GCA_004027185.1 Glis glis | reverse complement strand
AAGTTGCGGAGGGCCTCACTAAGTAGCTGAGGCTGGCCATGAACCTGTGATTCTCTTGTCTCAGCCTCCCAAGTACTGGGATTACAAGCGTGCGCCACTACACCTGGCTTAATGAGGCAGTATTTAACATGGAAATGGCGTAAGTAGAAAATTCAAGAAGTCTCCGTGGAATGCTGCTCTATGAGACTGGCTTGTATTAAGATATACTGGAGCCGGGCGTGGTGGCACACGCTTGTAATCCCAGTACTTTGGGAGGCGGAGACCGGAGGATCCGGGTTCGCCGCCAGCCTCAGCTCTCTCTCTGTCTCTGTCTGTCTGTCTGTCTGTCTATCTCTACTTAGTGAGGCTTCCACAACTTCGTGAGACCCGGTTTCAAAATAAAGTATAAAAAAAAAAAATAGGGCCGGGGGCGTAGCGCGGAGGTAGAACGCCCCTGCGTTCAATCCCCAGTACCTCAAAAAAAAAAAAAAAAAGATATACTCGAGAAACTCCTGGAGCTCTCAGGAATTTTGTAAGCCTCATCTTAGTGGCGTAGCATAATCAGAAAATAATACTTCCTTTCTTTTGTGTGTGTGTGGGGGATACTGGGCATGGAACCCAGGGCATTCTACCTCTGAGCTACACCCCCAGCCTTTATATATATATTTTGTTTCGAAACAGGATCTTGCTAGGTTGTTAAGAGTCTTGCTACATTGCT
Organism: Glis glis; assembly: GCA_004027185.1. Lineage (NCBI taxonomy): Eukaryota > Metazoa > Chordata > Mammalia > Rodentia > Gliridae > Glis > Glis glis. The sequence continues at coordinate 12,722 of PVJS01053041.1, read as the reverse complement.
GAGGCTGTCCCCAAACCTGTGATCCTCCTGTCTCAGCCTCCCAAGTACTGGGGTTACAGGCATGTGCCACCAGGCCAGGCTAGAAAAAAAAAAAAAGATTTCAGTTTAGTATTTCTCTCATAGAAGACCCACAGTCATGTAATGCTTAAGGAAATTATAGTACAACCACTCAAGGATTCCATTAGGCAGGCTATGACTATGATTTTTTAAAAACTGACATCTTCTGAAGACTGTAAGACAATATGGATTTAAAACCTTCTCTACATTATAATGTCATTATAATGATTTCACCTATGCGACCACCCCCACATCTATTGGAAAAAGAAATGTTCTGAAGAAAACGACACCACACACAATCATCATAGGTTTTGGAGTATGATTGGATTATAAATGAAATTGATGATGAGTCTGTTAATTTCATAAATAAAATTATTTCTTAAAAAGCAATTTAAAAATCAACATCAAAGCCAGGTGCCATGGTATACACCTGTAATCCCAGTACTTGAGAGGCTGAGATAGGAGGATTGCAGGTTTGAGGCCAGCATCGGGGAACTTAAGCCCTGTTTCAAAATAAAAAATAAAATAGGGCTGGGAAGGAACCCAGAGGTAGAATGCCCCTTGGTTCAATTTTGAGTAACAACAACAACGACGACAACAAATTGACATCAAAATAATACTATTTCATCACAGGCTAGACCAAATCTCAGCACACTTTTTTCTGTAAAGGACCAGATAGTAAATATTTTAGGTTTTGTGGGCCAAGTGCCCAAATGGAGGATTTTATCTAGGTTTTGTGCTAGTTTCCAGTGGCTGCTGTAAACACATGACCATGAACGTGGTGACCTTAAACAACAGAAAGTTATTTTCTTAATCCTGGAGGCTGGAGGTCCCCGGTTGGCTCCCCTGAGCCGATGTGTAGGCATCGGCAGGGCCACATTTCCTGCAGAGACCCCAGGGAAGAGCTGTCCCTTCCCTCTTACAGGCTTCTGGTGACTGCTGTCATCCCGCGGCCCGTGGCCCATCACTCCCATCTGTACCCCCATCTTCAAATCCCCTTTTCCTCTGTGTGTAAAATCTCCCACTCTTTCTCTGTTAAAGCACATTTGTGATTTTTTTTTTTTTTGCGGTACTGGGGTGTGAACCCAGTGACATTCTACCTCCGAGTTACCCCCCAGCCCTATTTTTTATTCTTTATTTTGAAACAGGGTCTCACGAAGTTGCGGAGAGCCTCACTAAGTAGCTGAGGCTGGCCGCAAACCTGGATCCTCCTGTCTCAGCCTCCCAAGTACTGGGATTACAAGCGTGCGCCACCACGCCCAGCTACATTTGTGATTTTTCTAGAACTCATCTGTAAAGAGCCTTTCCCCATTTGAGGTGACATTTACAGGTTCCAGGAATTAGGAGCTGGTGTCTTCGGGTGGCCATTATTCAGCCTACTACAGTATTTCTATAAAAAGAAAGAATACTCCCGCCTCGCTCCCTGGCCTGGGCTCTGGGTGGGCTGCCGCGGTGGGCGGGCACGCTTGCATCTGATCACTGTCAACTGCAGATGCTCCCTGGACTGAGCCATGGGGCTGAGCGGGAAGGAGCTGGTGGGCCAGGCAGGACGGGGATGGGGCTAGATGGCTCCTGGGGTCCATTTCAGTCTTGGCCCCAGTGACTTCTAGATTCCAAAGTGCCTGTCTCTCCTCCTGAAGAGCCCAGAAACGTGTTCAAACCCATCAGGAGGAGGCGGAGCCGTTCAAATGGTCGAATTTCCACCTGCTAGGTCCTGGAGGTTACTGACAACAGGTTCCTGGCAGGTGGGTGGTGGCACTGCCCTGGATGGCCGCGGGGCATGTGGCAGGCCAGGGCGGCAGGCACTGGGAATGGAGGGGACACTCCAGTGCTGTCTTTGCAGCTGTTACTGTGAGCCTGCTAGAGGGTGCTCCAGGACCGTACAAGTTTCCCCACACCTGAGCTAGACTTGCATTACCTCCTAAACTGTGTTTTGCTCTTTGGAAAAAGATCTCTAATCACATGGAATGCAGATTGGGTTGCTCTGAGCTGTACCTCGATTTGATGTGTTGGATTATAGGAGCAAGGTGGCCCATGAGATACAGAACCCTTGAGTGCCTGCAGGGTACTACAGTAGGCTGTGTATCTACAGTGTCCACACCATGGTACCCTTAGATGCTGAGCTGTGGCATGTTCTACCCCAGCCAGGCCGGCACCGGATGGCTGGGGGCCACCTGTTACGGAGGACCCAATGAGCCATCACTTGTTAGTAACCACTGGGTAGTCATAGCCCTTGCAGAAACCCAGGGATGAGTACTCAGGGCAGAGGGTGGGGAGGGGCAACTGTCCTCTCTGCAGCCAGAACCTCAAACCTCTTTCTGAAAGCCCTGTTGGAGATCTTGTGAGTTAGGTTCATGTTAGTCTAATGCTCGCTCGTATCAAGGCGGGCTTCCTCCTCTTCTGCTCCTGTGCAGCCTCTGATAGCCTACGTCTCTTGGTTCACTCACAATCACCAATTTGCCAAATAATCATATGTCTATATTTATTTTTACCAAAACTTTGTTTCTTTGGAATGAGTAGATGTCTGAAGCTAGACTGCCTCAGACAGATCAAATCGGACCTCCGCCTCTCTTACTTTGGACAAATGGCTGAACTTCCTGGTCCTAACTTTCCACTATTAAGAATGACCTTAGAACCGGTCTTCGAGGCTCTGTGTAGATGCGAAGCAGCTTGGGACAATGATTGATATATGTGAGCTGTTAATTGCTTATGAGGTTTTCAGCAATTGTAAACCATGTGATGATTTTTTAACAACTCGTGAAGATTTCTGCAGAGTTTTAGTTGGCCTGCTTTCATTTGATTTTAGGGCAGATGATGATGATGATGATGATGATGATTGTTATTATTATTTGGTCCTGGGAATGGAACCCAGGGGTAATCTACCTTGGAGCTACACCCCCAGCCCTTTTATTTCCAAACAGGATCTTGCTAAGTTGCTGAGGCTGGCCTCAAACCTGCAATCCTCCTGTCTCAGCCTCCCAAGTACTGGGATTACAGGCATGTGCCATCACATCTGGCTTTTATTTTTGATTAGAAATTTTTTGTGCATTATAATAATAATTATTATTTTTTTGCAGTACCAGGGATTGAACCCAGGGACATTCTACCTCCGGGCTACACCTCCAGCCCCATTTTTTATTCTTTATTTTGAAACAGGGTCTCACTAAGTTGCAGAGGGCCTCACTAAGTAGCTGAGGCTGGCCGTGAACCTGTGTCCTCCAGTCTCAGCCTCCCAAGTACTAGAATTACAAGCATGCACCACCCTGCCTGGCTGGTGCATTATAATTATACATAAATTTGGGATTTATTGCAATATATTTGTACCTGCACATAATTTGGTCAGTTTCAGTCCTCAGTACCCCCCCTTTCTAGCCCCCCCCCATCCACTATAGCAGAATTTTAAAGGATTTAATTTTTGTTGCCAGGCATGGTGGTACACACCTGTAATCCTAGTATTTGGGAGTCTGAGATAGGAGGATTGCAGGTTCGAGGCCTATCTGAGCAACTTAGTGAGACCCTCAGCAACTTAGCAAGACCCTATTAAAAAAAAAAGTCCAGCGTAGTGGTGCACACCTGTAATCCCAGTACTTGGGAGGCTGAGATGGGAGGATCGCAGGTTTGAGGCCAGCCTCACTAATTTAGCTAGATCCTGTTTCAAAAAAAAAAAAAATAAGCCAGGTGCGTGGTGGCACACATCTGTAATTCCAGTACTTGGGAGGCTGAAACAGGAGGATTGCAGGTTTGAAGCCAGCCTCAGCAATTAGGTGAGGCTCTCAGCAACTTAGCAAGACCCTGTTTCAAAATTTGAGAAAAAAGGGGGGGCTGGGGGTGTATTTCAGAGGTAGAATGCCCCTGGGTTCAATCCTCAAAAAACAAGTGAATAAATAAATAAATAAATAAATAAATAGGGCTGAGGGTGTAGCTCGGAGGTAGAATTCCCCTGGGTTCAATTCCCAGTGCCACAAAAGAAAAATAAAATTGCCAAAAGCCAAATGTGGCTGTTTAACCTTTTAACCAACATATTTAAGTCCGTGAAAATATATTTTGTTTTTCATATTCAAAAATCTTAGCCTTCTGAACACTGCTATTCATACGGATTTGCTTTTATTCCTTACACAGGCATTTTCTGTCTGGCTGCGTTTTAGCATCTCAGTCGACCATGACCCCTCTCTCTTCAAACGCAACGAGCTGCATCTGCCTTGTCCCCCGGGCCCAAGCCCCCAACTTGCCTCCTTGCTTTTGCCCTTGTCATCAATCACCCCCGTGTCAGATTCTTTTCCACACAGCAGCACAGTGACCCCTTGACAACTAATTGGGATCATGTCACACCTTTCCTTTAAACCTTCCCAATAAATCCAAAGCCTCCACCCCATCCTCTGCGATCTGCCATCCTTGCCCACCTCACCCTTCTCTGTTCTCATCACTTGCCCCCTCCCTTCTCTGCTCTGCTCTGTCCCCTGGCCAGGGTGCACTTGCTCCGGGGCCCATGTCCCCTCTGCTAGATAGAACCCCGTTCGCCCAGATATGGCCGTGCTGCACCCTCCCACTCAAGTTTCTGCTGAATCCTAAGGTGATACTGTGTTCTACTCGGACCCCTTCCTAACTCCTCACCAACCTTTTTACTCTTTTTAGTCTTTATGAACACTCACCACCATTTAGAGTTAGTCGTTTATTGTCTAACTCCTCCCAGTAGGGGTTTTTGCCTGTTTATTCACTGATGCATCCTTGGCAGCTTCAACAGAGCTTGGCAGATAATATCCAGACCCTCAATGAGTATTATTAAAGTCATTAACGAGCAAGCAAAAGCATGCATGCTGTGTGTGTGTGTGTGTGTGTGTGTGTGTGTGTGTGTGAACGGGGATTGAATCCAGGGGCATTCTACCTCTGAGCTACACTCCTAGCCCTTTTTTTTTTCTGTACTGGGGATGGAACCCAGGGGCATTTTACCTCCGAGCTACACCCCCAGCCCTATTTTTTATTCTTTATTTTGAAACAGGGTCTCACTAAGTTGCGGAGGGCCTCACTAAGTAGCTGTAGCTGAGGCTGGCCACGAACCTGGATTCTCCGGTCTCAGCCTCCCAAGTACTGGGATTACAAGTGTGCACCACCATGCCCGGCTTGTTTTTGTTTTTGAAACAGGGTCTCACTAGATTGCTGAGGGTCTCACCAAGTTGATGAGGCTGGCCTCGAACCTGAGATCCTCCTGTCTCAACATTCCAGGTACTGGGATTATAGGCATGTGCCACCATGCCTGACTGGCATGCATGCATTTTAAGAGTCTTTGACCAATTTCTCATCTTGATTTTCTCATATTGATTTTCTCCTAATTTCCTACTTTATTATTTATTTACTTACTAACTTATTGGTACTGGAGATTGAGCCCTGGGGCATTCTACCTTTGAGCTCCACCCCCAGCCCTTTTTATTTTTTTATTTTGAAACAGGGTCTCACTAAGTTACTGAGTTTATTTTTTTATTTTGAATCAGGGCCTCGCTAAGCTGTTGAGGCTAGTCTCTAACCTACAATTCTCCTGTCTTAGCCTCCCAAGTACTGGGATTACATGCATGCACCACCACGTACTTTATTTTTTTCTTTACCAACTTTAAGCATTTGGAGGGCTTCTTTTTAAATTCCTTCTTCAAAGCTACATATTTGTGGTTAATGTACACCCACGCTGAAGAATGACTCAGACAGTTCATTGCGAAATTCCTGCTGAATTTCTTCTTTATCTTTTTGCTGTTTTAATTTATGTTTTTTTTTTTTGGTACTGGTGATTGAACTCAGGGGCATTCTACCTCCAAGCTCCACCCCCAGCCTTTTAAGATTTTAAGATTCTTTGACCAATTTCTCATCTTGATTTTTTCCTAATTTACTCCTTTCTCCTTCCTTCCTTCCTTCCTTCCTGCCTGCCTGCCTGCCTGCCTGCCTGCCTGCTTGGTACTGGGGATTGAGCCCTGGGGCATTCTATCTCTGACCTCCACCCCCTGCCTTTTCATTTATTTTTTATTTTTATTATTTTTTTGTGGTACTGGGAATTGAACCCAGAGGCATTCTACCTCTGAGCTACACCCCCAGACTGATTTTATTTATTATTTGGAAACAGGGTCTCACTAGGTTCTTGAGAGCCTCACTAAATTGCTGAGGCTGTCCTCGAACCTGCAATCCTCCTGTTGCAGCCTCTCAAGTACTGGAATTACAGGCGTGCATCATCATGTCTGGCTCCATGGCTTTAATTTAAAAAAAAACTTTCAGGAAATCTTTAAAAGCTGCTAAAATCTTCCCATGGATACTAATTGCTATGAACTTCTTACTTAGAGGAAATTTGGGGGGATGGAGGTAAGTTTGAAAAATTTGTGGAATTGGGCTTGTGGTGGAATAGATTTCGGGGGAACTGGCTTGCTTTCCCTTGCCCCAGCTCCTCCCGGCCTGGCTTCCCACTCTAACACCCCTCCTTCTCCTTCCTACTTGGGCCTGATTTGCACCTGCACCCGCAGGTCAACAGCAGCGCAGAGAGATACTGGCTCCACGTCAGCTCCGATGCATCCCGTCTGGCCATCATCTGGAAATACGGCGGCGTCTACATGGACACGGACGTCATCTCCATCCGGCCCATCCCGGAGGAGAACTTTCTGGCGGCTCAGGCTTCTCGCTACTCCAGTAATGGGGTGTTTGGGTTCCTCCCCCGCCACCCCTTCTTGTGGGAGTGCATGGAAAACTTCATTGAACACTACAACTCAGACATCTGGGGCAACCAGGGTCCCAGTCTGATGACGAGGATGCTGAGGGTGTGGTGCAGACTCGGAGACTTCCACGAGCTGAGTGACCTCAGGTGTCTGAACTTGTCCTTCCTGCACCCGCGGAGATTTTACCCTATCCCCTACCCACAGTGGAGGCGCTACTACGAAGTCTGGGACACAGAGCCGAGCTTCAATGACTCGTATGCCTTGCATTTGTGGAACTACATGAACCAAGAGGGGCGCACCGTGGTTAGAGGAAGCAACACCCTGGTGGAGAATCTCTATCGGAAGTACTGTCCCAGGACTTACAGGGACCTGATTCAAGGCCCAGAAGCGTCAGTGACCAGGAAGCCGGGTCCAGGTAACGAATAGAGCCAAGGCTGGCTTGCTGCGGCCGTGTGAAACTGGACGCTACCCAACTGCCACGGTTGATCTCTGCTGTCTCCAGGGGTTGGGGCTTACCCCGCAGCTCAGGGCTAGCTCGCTGTGTTCTGTAATAGAGCAATCCGAAAGATCAGTGGCTATCAAACACAGACGTGTATTTCTCTGCCATGAAAAAGGAGTCTGAAGACAGGCCCTTTAGGGCAGGCGTGGTGACGGTGGTCTTCGGAGACCCAGGCTTGGCCTGTTCTGTTTGTCATACTGAGTCCCACGGAGCTGCTGGGCCTGCATCCCATCATGTCTGCCTTTCAGTCTGTGAGTAGATTTGGAGGGCGTGTGAACTTAGACCTTTATTTTTTGCAGTTAATTAAAATTTATCATTTCCTTCCATTATGCATGTTGGCCGCAAACCACATTAGTGTTCGTGGTGCTACCTGTGACTTTGCCATTAAATGTCATAGGTATTTTCCTATCAACACTGAGGTGGTTGCAGATGTCTTGAAATAGTGTGTCCACGCTCACTGCTTTCCGATCAGATGCTAAATCTTGCCATTTAATGCATAAGTAAATAAATATTATTATATCGCAAAGTTTTTTTGTTTGTTTGTTCGTGGTAGTGGGGATTGAACTCAGAGGCATTTTACCTCCGAATTACAACCTGGTGTAGAGGAAGCAATACCCTGGTGGAGAATCTCTATCGGAAGTACTGTCCCAGGACTTTCAGGGACCTGATTCAAGGCCCAGAAGCGTCAGTGACCAGGAAGCCGGGTCCAGGTAATGAATAGAGCCAAGGCTGGCTTGCTTTAAAAATATTTAAAAACTTAAAAATATTTTTAAGTATTTAAAAATATTTAAAAACTTAAAAATATTTTTAAGTATTTAAAAATATTTTTAAAATACTTAAAAATATATATATATATATATTTGTTTTGAAACAGGGTCTTGCTAGGTTGCTGAGAGACTAGTTACACTGCTGAGGCTGTCCTTGAACCTGTGATCCTCCTGTCTCAGCCTCCCAAGTACTGGGATTACAGGTGTGCATCACCATGCCCGGCTCACAGAGTTGTTTTCTACTGTCTTTGTGGCTATATTTTCTTTTTTTTTTTTTTGGTACTTGGGATTGAACCCAGGGGCATTCTACCCTTCGAGCCCTATTTTATTTTTTGTTTGGAAATCGTCTCACTAAGTTGCTGAGAGCCTCACTAAGTAGCTGAGACTGGTTGCGAACCTGTGATCCTCCTTTCTCAGCCTCTTTGCAACTTAGTGAGGCCATGTTTCAAAATAAAGAATAAAAAATAGGGCTGGGGGTGTAGCTTGGAGGTAGAATGCCCCTGGGTTCAATCCCCAGTACCGCAAAAAAAAAAAAAAAAAAAAAAAAACCTTCCTTCCTAGCCAGGCGTGGTGACGCATGCCTGTAATCCCAGTGAAACAGGGGTGTCTCTCTTTTTAGGGTTCTTGTCCAATGGATTTCGACGAATGAAGTCTAAGGACTAGCAAAGGATATAGAAATATGAAAATTTATTTTAAGACAGGGAAAGATAGAGGACAAAGCAGCTCTCCCCGCAAAGTTTGGGTCCCAGAGAGAAAGTGACCTCCAAGCCCTTGGGGAGTGGGCTTTTAAACCTTCCTGAGGTTTTCTATCTGTTCTTTCATGATTGGTCAGAATTAGGTTTTTGGGAACCAATGACTTTTGCACAATTTTGATTCTAATTTGAATGATTATCTGTGGGCTGGTCAGGGCCCTGCTTCCTGGTGCCCACAGTCTCTCACCTTCCTGCTCACCTCCCCCAACCTCACAGAAATGGGGTGCAGATGAGATGGTTGCTTTAATTCTTCCTGTTCCCAGGTCCTCTGCTTTGCTTCACCAGTACTTGGAGGCTGAGACAGGAGGCTTGCAGGTTTGAGACCAGCCTCAGCAACCTAGCAAGACCCTGTTTCAAGATAAAAAACAAAAAGGGCTGGGGGTGCAGCTCAGAGGTAGAATGCCCCTGGGTTCAATCCCCAGTACACACACACACACACACACACACACACACACACACACACAAAGAAAACCCACTCTCCTGCCTCGTACTCCACAGTCGTGGCCCCTCTGCTCAGGGTGGCAGGAATATCTCCTGGTCCAGCCATGCAGGGCCAGACTCCTTTGAGCTATTCCTAGGTCATGGACTATACATGGTCCTCACTAGTGTTGTCTAATTTTGTGTGTGCTGTGACATCAGAGAGTGATAGCTGCCCAGGGCAAGTGATCTGGTCCCCTCTAAGCTCTTAGTATCCTCAGGCCCAAGAACAGACCTTGGCACAAATAAGTCTCAAAACTTCCCTGTATTGAATGCTGAGCCGAGGCCCAGTAAGGGGAAGACGGGAGGGGTCCCTGGGTGGGAGGTCTTGTTCATCTCAAGGTAGAGACTTCGGCTCCTGGCCAAGTGGACCTGGGTGCTTGTCAAGTTTACCTCGTCAACAGCCCTGCAAAGGAGGGCACCTCACTTATACAAGGGGAAATGGATGCTGGTGGAAATAATACTCACAAATACACACACATGGGTACCGTGAGAGCTACTTTCTGTAAACTTCAGGGATGCAGTGCGAAGAGACATGAGAGGCCAGTGTCCAAGGGATTTCACAGTGTGAACTCCGGAGGACACCCCACTGACAGCCCAGCCAGGCTGAGCCTAGAGATGCCTTAGCTGATTTGGTTCTCGTGGAAACCTGCGAGGTAGAGTTTATTTTTTATTTTTTTCTATTCTTGTGGTACTGGGGATTGAACCCAGGGGCGTTCTTCCTCCGCGCTACGCCCCCGGCCCTATTTTTTTATACTTTATTTTGAAACCGGGTCTCACGAAGTTGCGGAGGGCCTCACTAAGTAGAGAGAGAGAGAGAGAGAGAGAGAGAGAGAGAGAGAGACAGAGAGACAGGGAGAGAGAGAGAGCGAAAGAGCCGAGGCTAGCCGCGAACCCGGATCCTCCGGTCTCCGCCTCCCAAAGTACTGGGATTACAAGCGTGTGCCACCACGCCCGGCTAGAGTTTATTTTTCCCATTTACTTTCCTAGGGTTACACAGCTTGGGAGGGGAGAACTTAGATGTGTCTTTGACCCCAAAGCCTGGATACTTCTCTTCCATTCAGTGGAAAGGTCCCTTGATGAGGAGAAGGGGAGGAACAAGATTACCCATCAGAGTAGATGGCTTATAGGCATCCTTGCTTGGTCCTGGTCCCGGGGACTGAACCCAGGGGCATGCTATCTCTGAGCTACACCCCCAGCCCTATTTTATTTTTAATTTCGAAAGAGAATCTCACCAAATTGTGGAGGGCCTTGCTAAGTTGCCGAACCTGCGATCCTCCTGTCTCAGTCTCCCAAGTACTGGGATTACAGGTGTGTGCCACCATGTCTGGCCCCTTTTTTTTTTTACATTTAAAAAATTTGGTAAACTGGGCGTGGTGGCGCACGCTTGTAATCCCAGTACTTTGGGAGGCAAAGACTGGAGGATCGGGGTTGGCGGCCAGTCTCATCTCTCTCTCTCTCTCTCTGTCTCTCTCTCTCTCTCTACTTAGTGAGGCTCTCCGCAACTTCGTGAGACCTGGTTTCAAAATAAAGTATAAAAAATAGGGCCGGGGGTGTAGCGCGGAGGTAGAACACCCCTGGGTTCAATCCCGGTACTGCAAAAAAAAATTGTGGTAAGTGGGTGTGGTGGAGCATGTCTGTAATCCCAGTACTTGGGAGGCTGAGACAAGAGGATCACAGGTTTGAGGACAGCTGCAGCAATTTAGGGAGACTCTCAGCAACCTAGTGAGACCTTGTTTCAAAAAACAAAAACAAACACCAAAATAAAAAGGGCTGAGGGTAAAATATACATAACATGAAATTTGCCATTTTTGAGTGTACAATTCAGTGGCATTAAGTACATTCACATTATTGTACGACCACCACCACCACCATCTATCTGTGGAACTTGTTCATTATTCCCAAACTGAAACTCTGTACCCATTAAACAATAACTTCTCCTCCCTCCCCTTCCCCAGACCCTGGTAACCACTATTCTACTTTTAGTCTCTATCAATTTGACTATTTCTAGTTACCTTGTATAAGTAGAATCAAGCAATATTTTTTTCTTTTGTGATTGGTTTATTATTTCATTTAGCATATGTGTTAGTCTGTGTTCTGTCACTGTAACACATACCCGAGGTAATCAATTTATAAAGAGAAAAGGTCTATTTTGGCTCACACTTTCAAGTGTCAATCCATGTTTGGCCCCATGACTTTGGGTTCGTGGTGGCACAATATGGCTGGAGTGTGTGGCAGGGAATCACAAGAGAAGAAAAAGAAGGGCTGGGGCTCTGCTATCCAACTTAGGGAGAACCTGTTTCAAAATAAAAAATAAGATAGGGCTGGGGGTGTGGCTCGGAGGTAGAATGTCCCTGGGTTCAATCCCTAGTACCAAAACAAACAAACAAACAAACACAAGCATAGCCGGCTGTGGTGGTGCACGCTTATAATCCCAGTACTTGGGAGGCCGAGACAAGAGGATGGCAGGTTCGCAGCCAGCTTCAGCTACTTAGTGAGGCCCTGTTTCAAAATAAAGAATAAAATAGGGCTGGGGGTGTAGCTTGGAGGTAGAATGCCCCTAATCAATCCCCAGTAACACACACACACACACACACACACACACACACACACACATACACACACACAAAACAACAACAACAACAACAACAACAAAAAACCCCAAAAAACCAAACGAGTGTAGAAATATCTGTTCCGTCCTATAACTAGAAGTGGGATTGCTGGACCATATGGCCATTCTGTGTTTAATTTTTTGAGGAACCACCATTCTGTCTCCCACAGTGGCTGAACTGTTTTGCATTTCCACCAGCAATGCACAGAGCTTTCGGTTTCTCCATATGCTTGCCAACACATTCCCATACACTTGTGTGTGTGTGTGTGTGTGTGTGTGTGTGTGTGTGTGTGTGTGTGTGGGAGGGGTACTGGGAATTGAGCCCAGGGCCATTCTACCTCTACCCCCAGCCTATTTTATTTTTTATTTTGAAACAGGGTCTCACTAAGTTCCTTAGGACCTCGCCAAATTACCATCCTCCTGTGTCAGCCTCTCAAGTACAGGGATTGCAGGTGCATGCCACTGTGCCCAGCTCCCATACACTTTTGCTTTGACTGTCCCAATTTGCTGAGCTCAGCAGACAGACAGACAGTGGGGTGGAAGGCAGGCCTCAATTCAAAACAAAACAGAATTCCCAGAATTCCGGGCCTAGCAGAGCTATCAGTGGAGATGGGAAGGGCCCAGGAACTAACAGGAGGAGAGAAGATGAGAATCTTTGGGTCCTAGTGTCCTGGCTGAGCTACCCAGGGTGTGGGCGAAGGGACAGGGGGTGGGAAGGTGGTTGTGATCTGATCAAATTGGAACATACCCAGCGGATTCTCCTAACGTGGGTCCTGGTCAAACACCAGGAAGTTTTCTTGAGTTTTGGGTGGGAGGAGCTACAGCTGTCAGGAGTTTGAAGCAAGCCAGGTTGGGGGGGGGGAGAGGAGGAGGGGG
>PVJS01053040.1:0-13417 GCA_004027185.1 Glis glis | reverse complement strand
CTGTCAGCATTAACTTGACTACCGACATTGATTGGGCTTCTATCATCTAACATCTGAACTATGAACTTATCTTTGCAGCACAAAAACCTCTAAAGAAAAATGCAGCACCAGGTGTGGTGGTGCACGCTTGTAATCCCAGTACTTTGGGAGGTGGAGACCGGAGGATCCAGGTTCGCGGCCAGCCTCAGCTCTCTCTCTCTCTCCCTGTCTCTCTCTCTCTCTACTTAGTGAGGCCTTCCGCAACTTCGTGAGACCCGGTTTCAAAATATATAAAAAATGGGGCCGGGGGTGTAGCGCAGAGTTAGAACACCCCTGGGTTCAACCCCCGGTACTGCAAAAAAAAAAAAAAAGAAAGAAAAATGCAGAAATCATTGGTCGTTGATATCCAATTTTAATTTGGCCTCCTTACTCTTCTCAACAATCTTATTTCTTCTCAATAAGCATTAAGGCTATTCTAGAGCTTCATTTTCCCTCCTATTTATGTCTATTTCCCTCCAGTTAAAGCTCCATTATGAACAGAAACTCTTATCTCATATTTCCATGAAGAACATCCCTACCTTAGTTCTTCATTTATCTTCTTTACATTGACATAATCTGCATCTAAACTATTCATTCATTTACTTATGCAGTGAGTACCCACTAAGCATTTTCCATATGGTGCCACCATTTTGACCAATACTGGCCAGACATATTGTTTTGACAGAACAGGATGAGTAATAACCTCAGACAATTTACCCTCTCCTGGGGTAGACAGGCAATTACAAGTAACTGCCATAAATACCATCAGTGGCACCTATGGAATGGTGTGGAAGCACACAGCGTCAGTACACAAGCTGGAATTGGTGGTGTGATTAGTGATTGCTTTCTGGAGAAGTTAAAATTTGAAATCTTATTAAGAATTAGCCAGGAAAAAGGAGTGAGACAGGATGGCAAATGAGATCCACGAATAGAAAAAGCATGTTCATGAGAGAGACCATGCACAGACAATGGTAAGAGATTCAATCTGGCTGAAGCACACAACGGAAGGGTGGAGTGATAACCTATTTTCTGCAACAATCCACCCTGAAGAATATCGGAGGTAGTAAAATGTACTTTGTGAAGAGACATCAAAATAACATGGAAATAGTTCAAATCATTTTCGGGGTTATCCTAAGGGTCAAGTGAGATCATGTCTGGCATACAGTTGGCTATTTAAGACTTTTAAAAAGCTAGTAGTAGGCAAGTTAAGGAACTTGGCATGTTCTAGAGAGCATAGTAGGAAGCTATAAAAGTATTTTATCCAACTGAATGGCATGAGTTGATTCATATTTTAGGGCTGTCCTCTGAGTTGGAGGAGAGATGAAGAAAGGACCAAACCTGTATCAAAGACCTATTATGGAACTTTCTACAACAATGCAGGCGGAAACCATGGTGGCTTGAATAAGTGTGGTGGCAATAGAGGTAAGACAATAAGATGGATGTAGTAGATATTTAGAAAATAAAAAACAAAGGGGGTATTCTAATAGACTGGATGGAAGAATAGAGAGAAAAAGGAGGAGAAAGCATAATAAAAACATTTCTGGCTTGCCTACCAGTGTAAAGAATGGGATACTGATGGGAAACGGAACACTGGAAGAGCAGATTCTGGGGCGTCTGCACTAAACGACTTTAGCCACAGATATGATTGTTCAGTTTCTGTGGGATGGAGGACCCAAACTGTAAATCAAGGCCATTACTCAGAATTGGTATTCATATGCCAATGACAGCTGAAGCCATAAGACAATGTACTGGATTACAGACCATGTGAGAAGAGAATAGGGCAGAAAAAGAGAGCAGGAATCCTGTAAGATAAGAAGAAGCCAGGAGCATTATGCCATAAAGCCAAGGAGAAGGAGCATTCTAACAGGAAGAGGTGGGTAATTTGATTATGTAACAAAGAGGGCAGTACTGACCTTGACAAAATCAGTGACCAGAGAGGGTGTGGAGCTGGGGATAAGAAGGAAACTCTAGTTATGGTGAGAGAAGAATACTTTAAAGGTTTAGTTTTGAAGAAAAAAAATGAGATAGTCTATAGCTGAGAAGTAAGCACACGTAAGAGAAACATCTCATGGATGAAGGAGATAAAACTATGTTTTCAGGGACTGGCGAGGAGCTGGGGAGACAGCTGCTTGAGGATGCAAGCCTCAGAGGCAATAGTCATTGGCACAGGGTTTTGGAAGAGGTGCAAAAAGATGTGCTAAACATCCACATAGAGAGGTTAACCTGACAACTGGGAGAGACACACCTATCCCTTCATTTGTGCTTTAAATCCTTCATGCATCTCAAAGACCTTGCCATTAAGATAATTCACTTTCAAACATATACAAACATCTCCACATTTGGAGAGTTGAGGAGAAGCCTACTCTTTACCCTTTGCTTCTCTAGTTATT
Source organism: Glis glis (assembly GCA_004027185.1). Taxonomy (NCBI): domain Eukaryota; kingdom Metazoa; phylum Chordata; class Mammalia; order Rodentia; family Gliridae; genus Glis; species Glis glis. Next base: position 11,009 of record PVJS01053040.1, on the reverse strand, counting down.
GTCTCCACATCCTTTATAGGCACCTTCAAATAGGTTCTCTCGTCCACCACCTCCATTATCTCACCTTGCCTTCCCTTTTAATTTTACTTTAATTTTGTTTTATTTTTATTTTAATATACTATTTTGTTTTTTGTTGGTGCATTGTAATTATACATCAGAGTGGTAGAAACACACATGTGCACAGCATTCAGTTTTCTCTCCTCGGATTCCACTGAGTTCCCTCCCCCTCCCTGTACATGTTATTAAGATTAGTGTTGATAATTTCATATATGTACATAGCATTATTTGAACATTTACCTTCATCATATATCCCCCACCTCCCTCCCTTAATCCCCTTCCACTATTTTACTGGAATCTCCCCTCACTTATCTAAAGTCTCTTTTGTTTCCCAATTTCTCTCTAATTTCCAAATATGAGAGAAACATACAGCCCTTCACTTTCTGATACTGGCTAATCTCACTTAGCCTAATATTCTCTAGTTTCATCCATCTTCCTCAAATGACATAATCTTGTTCTTCTTTATGGTTGAGTAAAATTCCTTTGTGTGAATACACCACAGTTTTGCTTACATGCTATAATTAGGATTTTTTCCCAGTACTATACTAAATATCTCTGTTAACAAAGGTCAGGAGGTATAACTCTCTTATCTCAAGTGATTTTTCTTTCACTTCTTTCTTTCTCATATTGAAAAGGTCAGTGATTTTAATCAAACACTCTTTAAACTCCCTCCTACTCTGACATAACTTTGGAACATCCCCTAATTCTCTAACCGTCCCCCCTTTGATGTCTGGTCCACTCACCATCGCCTAATGATGGACATTGCTAAAGCTTTCCATTGTCCCCTACTTTCCTTCCCCTATCTTGTTTTCTTTGGTGAGATCATTCACTTAGACATTTCGTTTTTCCTCCTGATGCCCTTTCCCAAATCCCTGTCACCATTTTAACTTCATTCTGATTTGTAATCACAGTCACCTTTATACCATTTCCCCTTAGCTGTCCTCCAATTACATCTCATTAGGCCAGCCACTGATTTCATTGTCTTTCCCTCTTAGTCATTCCTTCCCCAGTTTCTCCAGTTCTCTTACTGGAAATGCCATATGGCAGGCACCAACTATGGAAGTCATATGGATTCTGCTGTCTTTCATTTCTATTATCTAAGCTACCATCGAATCCATTGCATTACTAACCTCTCCACTGTTTGACTCTTTCTTCATATTTTCCATGCTTCTGCTCTAGCCCCAGGCCTAATACACTCACCTATGAACAGTTACCATATTTCTTAATTTTAGTTTCCCCAAAGTCAAGTCACCTTGCACATGATTAGTGTACTTGATTTTCATAAAACATGACCCTTCCATTATCAAGAACATCATTACCTATTAGATCAAGCCTGTGCTACCACTGTTTACATGATCCACCAAACCCCATGGTTTAGTTTAGTTCTGTTTTATTTTTCTAGCTATTCTTTACTATTCTTCAACTTCTGACCTCTCTCCAAACTAACTTGTCTTCTTCACTAGACACATGAAACATACACATCCTTGTTGCTAAGCCTTTGACAATGTTTCCCCCTTTTTAGAATTCCTTACCTACCTCAGATCCTACATCTGCATTGAAGTATATTTAGAAAACTTCAGTGAAAGTAAGCTTTTATTATTTTCTACTGATTTGGAAATTTACATTCACATTAAATTTAGTCCTTCATTTTATACATTTTATATGATTATATTTACTTCTGTTTTTAAAACCTGGTATGTCTTGTTACTTTTAAAAAGTAAGGAATTTAAAAGTAAAGTATTTAAAGTAATTATTTCACACACTCCTGTCACTAGGACATTTCAGAAAATATCATAGTTATTGAATGAACACTTGTTGAAAAAATTACATGAAATCAGAGAATTTATTAACGTAGTGTCACAAGAGCTGATAATCATTTGTGATCCTAGAGCCGGGTAGATTATGCAGAGACATGAATGTGAGTTTTTAAAGAAATAAAGGAATATCAGAAGTTAGGTTGTTCAATGTGATCCTTGGTGCCACGGGTCTTTGTAATTTTCTCTTGCAACATAAAATTAATCAGAAGGCCTGACCAGAAATATCTGAAGTGAGCTATTTTCTTCTCATGTCAGAGAACTCAAAGTAATAGAGTAAACAATATTCTTTTTATAAGAAACACATACACATGCCACAGCAATATAAAGAATTTGAAACATGCTATTCCTCTGGCACAAATCCAATTAAAATGGCTTAAGAAAAAAAATTCACTTCTGGCAAAAATGCCTTCTTGGGGGAAAATCAGTGTGTAGTGCTTTTTCCATGCACACACAATTTTTTTTTCATTATGACTGCTAAAATATAACCATCCTACTTTAGGATAAAAAAGTAGTATTTGTGTTGCACAGTGGCTCTACATACTGCAAAAGTAAACAGGACCCACAGTAATTTGGAAAAGAGCCAAGTTTCTGGCAGTTCCTTTTTTATAGGAACAGAAAGAGGTTTATGAAAAGGTGTAGCAACACAACAATGCACACTGTGAAGTATCTGAGGGGTTTAATAGGCTCTATTTTCCCAAGTGAATGGTGCCCTGCTTTTGTAAGGCATTGTGGGATATGCTATCTTTTCCTAGTTATAGAGCTCAACTGTAGAAGCTGAGAGTGTGCTATGTTTGTGTTCTCAGTGACACATTTCCCAGACCATCTGAATTTTTAGGAAAACAGTGGTGCATATGATTACAACACCAAAATCAAACTTAACACAGCAGGCTTTTACCTCCACTCCTTAGTGATATATTCACACTAATAAGTTGGGTTCTGGTTCTCACCTTCACTTTAACAAAGTGTGTGAATTTTCACAATTTATTTGGAGCTACTTTGCCTTTGAAGTTTAAGACAACTCAGCAATTTTGCACACTTTTACAATATTTCAGGACTTGGCATCCTCATATTCTTCATTAGCAGCTGCATCGTGGTTAATACCCACGACCCACCCAGATGTTGGAATGCAGGTCTCTGATGATTGTTTTTATTTTTTGCTGCATTGTAATTCTACATCATAGAGAGGCTCAGAGTGATAGAAGCACACATGCACTCAGCACTTGTGTGTTTCCTTCCAGGTCCCACCCCACACATAATAACATTAATATAGATAACTTCACATATGAACAAAGGATTATTTGAACTGTTTCCATCATCAGATCTCCCCTTTCACCTCCCTACCTTTCTCCCCAAACCCCCTTCCAGTATTCTACTAGTGTCTTCCCTCATTTATCTGAAGTTCTTTTCATTTCCCAGTTTCACCCTAGTTTACACATATGAGTAAAAACATAAGACCCTTTGTTTTCTTTGACTGGCTGATCTCACCTAACATAATCTCCATTTGCCTGCAATGACATACGTATGTCCTTCTTTATGGCTGACTAAAATTCCATTGTGTGTATGTATACACCACAATTTCATAATCTATTCATTCGGTGATGGACACCTAGGCTGGTTCCATAGATTTTTCTTGATAAAGTCAGCCTTCTGAAGTCCCTTAACAGTCAAAGCTGTTCACAATGTGTTGGGTACCTCTGCAGCTCCGCAAGGTTCTCCTTTAGCTGCCCCCCTTTTATCCATCTAACTGACATCCTCATAGGGCTCCCTGGCCACACCTTGACTATGTTGTTTTATTTATTTTATTTATTTTTTTGTGTGTGGTACTGGGGATTAAACCCAGGGGCATTCTACCTCTGAGCTACACCTGCAGCCCTAAATTTTATTCTTTATTTTGAAATAGGGTCTCACTAAGTTGTGGAGGGCCTCACTAAGTAGCTGAGGCTGCCTGCAAACCTGGATCCTCTAGTCTCAGCCTCCCAAGTACTGGGATTACAAGCGTGTGCCACCACTCCCGGCTCAACTATGTTGTTTTAGCTAATTCTGTTTCACTACCAACATACTCACCTTTATGGGTCGAACTGCATCCCATCCCCTCTCTACTCCAAAGTGTCCTATGTTGAACTCTTAACATCTAGTACCTCAGAATGTGACTGTATTTGAATATTTGAAGATAGGGGATGTGTGTGGGGTGGGGGGAGGTGCTGGTCATTGAACTCAGGGGCATTCTACCTCTGAACTACACCCTCAGCATTTTTTATTTTTCGTTTTGAAACAGGATCTTGATAGGTTGTTGAGAGTCCTGTTACATTGCTGAGGCTGTCCTCAAATCTACAGTCCTCCTGTCTCAGCCTTCCAAGTACTGAGATTACAGGTGTGCGCCACCACGCCCACCTGAAGATAGGATATTTAAAAGTGATAACTAACTTTAAAAGATGCCATTAGGGTGACCCCTAATGCAATATCATGGATGTCTTTATGAGAAGAGATCAGGACATACACAAGATCATACAGAAGAAAGACCATGTAATGACACAAGGAGACAGTGGCTATCTGTAAGCAAGGAGAAAGGCCTTAAAATAAATTAAACTTGCTTTTAGACTTCCTTGATTTTAGCCTTCTAGCCTCCAGAATTGGGCAATATTAATTATTGTCATTTAATCTACAGATTCTATGGCATTTCATCATGGGAGCCCCAGCACACTAATACAGCCTCTTCTGCCACATTTACATTCATAATCCTGAGAACTTACTTGGTGTTCTGGTGACCAGACCAAAGGAGTCGGACTACAGATTAATGTGGGTTATACCTTTTCTTTAGAGTTTCAGGGTGGAAAAGCAAAATATATTTCAAACTCTTTTCATAAAAATAATAAAAAATAATAGCAAACATTTAGTGAGCATTTTTCTATGTACAAGCTTCTGAAGCTATTATTTCTAGACAGATCTATTATTTTGTTCAGCCCTCACAATACTCAATGCCATAAATGCTATCATTACCTACAGTTTACAGATGAGAAAATTGAGGCATAGAGAACTTAAGTAACAGACCCAGAAAGGATGTAGAAACATGTGCCAAAGTAGTTTTACTTGTAACTTTACTATTATCTAGTCTCTTGTATGGAATTTTTATTTTTCACATTTATTTGCACATAGTGTCACCACTGTCTTGCAAATAAAAACTATCCCTGATATTTGACAGAAGTATAAAATCCCAAATATCTTTTAGCTCATCCTCTTTTCTTCAGGAGCAACATCAGATTTTGACTTCAATCCAAGATCTGTCTCAGAATGATACAATTTTAAGCTTTGTTTCTCTTTTTACTTTTCGGTCTGCATCCTTACCATTTTCTGACATACTTGTGTTGAAAAAGTATCTATGTTTATTCATCCATTTATTATTTTCCAACTGTTAAATATAATTCCTGACTGCAGGTTAAATCTCACCAAGAAAAAGAAAAAAAGAATTACAGAATAACCAAAAAGAAAAGGAAAGAAATATTGGGAAAAAAGAAAAAAAAGAGAAGAAAAATGAGGGTTACATAGGTAAACATTTGACTTTACATTAGGCAAAAATAATCCACGTAGGTAAATATAACAAATAATATTGTTGAGGAATAAGTCCCTCTAAAGGTATAGGCTTGATTTGGAAGGTACTTGTCACACTAAACTGTCCAATGTGACTCTATTACATAGTGTTCAAGGTCTCCAGCCATCTCCTAAGGAGGCTCTTTAGTGGGTTCTTGTCAGACAGATAAGTATTTTATAAAATTCCATTATAAGCTCCAAAGACACTGAGAATATAGACCATTATTTTCACTTCTTCAATTACATCAGAAATATCATGAAACTTACAAAATAAGAAAGACTGCTCAAATTAACTCTATGAGTTGTTGGTCATGGGATTATGCCAGATACCGACAACCATAATATAGCAATAATTTAGCTCCATTTTTAACTGAGTAACTGAAAAGCAATTAATTTTAATAGTATCTTCAGAAGTTATAAAGGATGATATAGCACATGCTATGAAATGATAGGACCTACAAGTTAACAAAGAACTAAGGGTCACGTGGTCAGAATCATCATTTAGGGTAAGAATTCTTGTAACAGTCTATGGAGAACATTTTGGCTTTGTTTCTACTCCTCCAGCCACTATACAACTTTTAAAAAGATTATAAAAATATTTATGTTGGAAAAACATCATCTCATAATTCTTCCCATTAGCCTTAAATCTGACTTTTTATAAACACAATTGAGTCTTAGGTTGGACTATTTTTCAAAAATGTAAAAGAGCAATCATGTTTCTCTTATGTTGTCCATCTGTTAGATTAATACATTCAAATCTCAACTATTCATCTATAAAAGACTTTCCAGAACTTTTACATTCTGTAAGTCCTTCTTTATAAAAATCTACTTAAATTTATTTACTTTACAAATATTCTCTCCCATTCTATAATTTATGTACTTTGTTTATATACTTTGTGATTATTTTCCTTTATTGTGTGTTTTTTTAGTTTGATGTAACCTCATTTGTCTACTTTTACTTTTTTTGGGGGGGAGTCTTGTCCAAAACATCCTTACTCATTCCAATGGGTAACATTTATTCTACGTTTTCTTCTAGTAGTCTCATAATTTCAGGTGTTATACATGAGTATTAATACAACTTGAGTTGATTTTGGTAACTTGTGAGAGATAGGGTATGGTTTCATTCTTTTGCATGTGGATATCCAACTTTTTAGCGCCATTTAATGGAAACACTGTCCTTACTCCAATGCATATTCTTAGCGCTCTGGTCAAAATCAGTTGACTGTAGATATATGTGCTTACTTCTGAACTCTCTCTTCAGTTTCATTGATCTGTGTGTCTGTTATCATGCCAGACCATGATATTTTGATTACTAGATGTTGGTAGTATATTTTAAAATCAGGTACTATAATGCCTCCTCCTTTGTTTTTATTTCATTCAAAATGATACTGGCTGTTTGCTTGCTGTGTGTGTGTGTGTGTGTGTGTGTGTATGTGTGTGTGTGTGTGTGTGTGTGTGTATGTATGTGTGTGTTCATGTAAATTTTAGAATTTTTTCTTTCTAGTTCTGTGAAGAATGTCATTGATATTTTCATAGGAATCATATTGAATCAGTGAGTCTCTTTGGGTAGAATGGACATTTTAGTAGTATGTATTTGAATCATGAACACATTATCTCTTTCCACTATTTTGTGTCCTCTTTAATTTCTTTTATCAATGTTTTATAGACTTCATTATAAAGATATTTCACCTGTTTTTTAAATTTATTCCTAGGCATACTATTTTTTGCAGCTATTAAAATGGGATTGCTTTCTTTTTTCTATTTCAGATCATTTTCTATCAGCATACAGTAATGTTACTGATTTTTGTATATTGATTTTGCATCCTGCAACTGTCGAATTCATTTATTTGTTCTCATAGTCTTTTGGTGGATTGGGGGGTTCTGTTAATAATATCATGTTGTCTACAACCTGACATTTTGACATCTCTTTCAATTTGGATGCCATTTATTTCTTTCTCTTGTCATATTGCTCTTAAATAAAACTTCTATAACTATGTTGAATAAAAGTGGTGAACATAGGTATCCTTGTCTTGTTCCAGATCTTAGAGAGGAAACCAGCTTTTTCCTATTCAGTAAAATGTTAGCTGTTGGCTTATTATAAATGCCATTTATTATGTTGATGCATATTTATTCTATATCTTCTTAGTTCAGTTTTTATCATGAATGAATGTTGAATTTCATCAAATGCCTTTTCTGCATCTCTTGAGATAACTATGTAGTTTTTGTCCTTCAGTCGGTTTTGTGGATCATGTTTATTGATTTGCTTATATTGAAACAGCTTTGTATCCCTGAGATGAATCCCACTTGATCACCATGAATAAACTTTTTAATGCATTGTTGAATTCGGTTTGCTAGTATTTTGTTGAGGATTTTTTCATCTGTATCCATAAAGGATATCGGTCTGCAGTTTTTTTTTTGTGTTCTTATCTAGTTTTGGTGTCAGAGTAAAGCTGGAAGAATTCATTACTCTTCTATTTTTTGGAATAACTTAAGGAGAAGTAGTATTTGCTTTTTAAATGTTTGGTAGAATTCAGCAATGAAGCTATCTGCTCCTGGGATTTTCTTTAGAATAGATTATTATGAATTCACCTTTATTACATGTTATTGGCCTGTTTAAGCCTTCTATTTCTTTATGATTTAGTTTTGGTAAAGTTTGTAGGAATTTGGTATTTCCGCTAGGTTATCAAATTTGGTGGCAGATATTGCTCATAATATTTTCCAATGGTCTTTTATATTTCTGTGGTATTATTTGTAATATCACACTACTTATCTCTGATTTTATGTATTTGAGTCTTCTTTCTGTCTTTGTTAATCCAGCAAAGGGTTTTTTAATTTTGTTTACCTTCTCAAAGAACGAGCTCTTTGTTTCATTGATCTTTTGTTTATTCACTTGTTTTTTAGTCTCCATTTTATTCATTTCTACTTTGATCTTTATTATTTCTTTCCTTATAATTTGGCCTTCATTTGTTCTAGTTGTTTTTCTAGTTCCTTGAGATGCAGTGGTAGGTTGTTTATTTGAGATTTTTTCTACTTTTTTGATATAGGCATTGATTGCTATAAACTCTTAATCATGCTTTTGTGGTATTCTATAGGTATTGATATCTTCTGTTTCAACATTGTGGCAGAGGAAAACTGCTCAGCTCATGGAAGCCTGGAAGCAGAGAGACAGAGATAGAGAAAGAAAGACCAGTAACATGAAATACCCTCCCAGGACACACCGCCAGTGACTTACTTCCTCTAACTATGCGCTACAGCCTACAGTTTCCAGCACCTCCCACTGTTTCATTCACCTGTTGATGGATTAATCCACTAATGAGGGCAAAGCTCTCATGATCTAATCACTTCCCAAAATCTCTACCTCTGAACATTGCTGCATGGGGGACCAAATTTTCCACACATAAGACTTTAGGGGACTTTACAGATGCAAACCATAAAACATGCCAACAAGCATCAAGAGCTTTCAGGAAACCATAACCTCACTTAATAAGGTGTCAGAATTAAACCAGATAGTAATCAGTATGAAAGAACTTTTGGACAGAGAAAATTTTTTTTTCTTTTTGCAGTACTGGGGATTGAACCCAGAGGCATTCTACCTCCAAGCTATGCCCCAAACCTATTTTTTTATTCTTTATTTTGAAAAAGGGTTTCACTAAGTTGCAGAGGGCCTCAATAAGTAGCTGAGGCTGGCTGTGAACCTGGGATCCTCTTATCTCAGCCTCCCAAGTACTGGGATTACAAGTGTGCGCCACCATGCCCGGTTTAGACAGAGAATTTTGAATAGCATTTTTAAGAAAACACAATGAGCTTGAGGAAAATGCAGAGAAATATTTTAATACTCTAACAGAGAAACTTAAAGAGATGAAAGCAACTTAGAAGTCAAATAGAAATTCTTGAGTTGAATATTGAAAATGCAGCAGAAGGCATCAATACCAGTATGAATTATACAGTATATCAATTACATATCAATAAAGCTGTTACAGTCTTGAGAAAGGCAAACAAGTTTAGACAGCTTGATCAACCAGTCATCAATAATATAGAACTATAGCAATAAAGACAATGTGAAAATTGTGCAAGAAAAGATGAATAGACCAATGGAAAAGAACAGAGAATGTAGAAGCAAACACATATGAAAGCCTTGTTTACAATGAATGAGCTGCAGAACAGGGGGAGAAATGATAATCTTTTAAATAAATAGATCTGGGTCAAAATAGAAGAGTGAATTAATATGACACTTACCTTGTTTTCAAAGATCCCCCAGTTTTGTTTCATGTTCATAAATCAGAAAGGCAAACTGGTGTTTGAAGGAAAACATTAACACTGAACAAACTTATTTAGAATTGTCTCTGCTCTATCCTATGTGGACCTACTCAAATATTGTGAGAATGAAGAGACACTCAAAAATAATTGTAGCACAGTTGAATAATGTGTAGAATATTCTTTTAGTTAATCACTTAAAGTCTCTACTTTTCAGAAATTTAAAAGGCAATTTCCTTGAAAGTGTTGGGGCTTAGAAAATGATACCTCAAAGTGAAGACCTCAGAAGCAGTTTTTCTCTGACCTTCTCCTGTTCTCACCCATTCCTCATCCCTCCTACTCCCCTGAGGCAAGCCATAGAAACTCAGATTCCTGTGCCCCAAAGCAGGTCACAGAAACCAGAACCTTTTTCCCCAAAGCCAGCCATAAAGCCTAAAAAATGGTGCTCTAACTTTCAATCTTTCTGTGTAACTACTGGCCATAAAAGAATTAAGACTCTCATTCACTTCTGTCCCATACCCAGGAGGAAGAAATGCTACTAACCAAGGGACAAGAAGAAAAAACACCAAACAGGCCCTATCAAACAGGGCTTCTCACTCCATTACTATTAGATCATACCTTTTTGTCAAATAAGATTTCTCTATGGATGTCCAACCTTCATCAAACCTAAGCACAAAAATGCTTAGCATGAATTTAAGCATTACTTTTTTTTTAATGTGCTTTTATTGGTGCATTGGAGTCTTACATTGCAATGAATATCTATTTGATGTTAACATACATGCACACAGCTCTTAGTGCCCCCCCGCCTCTCCCCACCGATATGAAGTACCAAGAATGATGTTGGTATATTTTCACATGTACATATTGTTTATGACAGTAATTCCATTAATTCACTTCTTTCTTGCCCTCCCCCTTTCCTTGTACCACTTCCCTTGTTCCGCTGAGGGTTCTCCATTATCAACCAGAGTCCTTTGTGTGACCCTACTACTCCTTAGGTTGCACATATTAATGAAAACATATGTCCCTTCTTTTTTTGTGATTGACTGATCTCGCTTAACATAATGTTCTCCAGATCCTTCCACTTTCTTACAAATGAGGTTATTTTGTTCTTCTTTATTGCTGAGTAGAATTCCATTGTGTGTATTTCCCACAATTTTGTAATCCACTCATCTGTTGATGGACACCTAGGTTGGTTCCATGATTTGGCCACTGTGAATTGTGCTGCTATGAACATGGGTATGCATATATTACTGTAGTTTTCTGGTTTCAATCCCTTTCGTATGATACCCAATAGTG
>PVJS01053039.1:0-13425 GCA_004027185.1 Glis glis | reverse complement strand
TGATATTATACTTAGAAGATCCAACAAGCTCAACCAAAAGGCTCATAGAACTGATCAACAAATTCAGCAAAGTGTCGGGATACAAAATCAATCTTAAAAAATCAGAAGCTTTTCTGTATGCCAACCATAAATCCACTGAAAAAGATATCCAGAAGACATTTCCACTCAAGATATCCCCCAAAACAATAAAATACTTGGGTATATTATATATTTTATAAAATAAAATATTTTATATTTTATTTCATATTTCATATTTATATTGTATATAAATTATATTTTAAATTTAAATTATGTTTTAAATTTTTATTTTATATATAAATATATGATATATATATATATTTATACACACACACACACACACACACACACACACACACGGCAAGAGAGAAGGAAGAGTGATCTATAAAACAGAAAAATATTTCTGAATTTGAATAGATATTTTTGAAATCTCTTGCAATAATATTGGTTCAGGAAATAACTAGGAGTTGGTTCAAGAGCATAAAGGTTAGGCCTGGTGAATGTGCTGCTAGTAATACTTTGGACAAAAATAAAATGTCTAAGTGCCTTGGAATTGGAATTTGAGCATCAAATAGAGCAGCCAGGCCTGGTGTGAGGGGCTCATTTGATATTTTGTCGAGTTCATCAAGAAGTGAGACTACATGTGTCAATAGGTTTTCAAAATAGGTGAAAGGGATTTATCCTGGAAAATGATACTCACCAGAACTTTTGTCACTGATAAGAAAATCACCAATAAGAAAAGTATACCCAGAATAAAACGCATCCACAGACCACAGCTTGCACCCCAATAGTCACCACTGACTTAGGTGCAAATAGAATCATGTGCAGAATCTAATCTTCTCTTGAGTAGAGAAAGTTCTTTGGATAGGAGGCAATATTTCCCCCCAATTTGAATAGACATAAACTCCCTAGAGTCAAAAGCAAAAGAAAGTTTACAAATGCAGCCATGTAAATCAGTTAGATGGGCCTTGTTTATCTTTTGATATAACAGAAATCTCTGATATAAATGTAAATGTACCCAGAGCAATACATAAAAACAGCTATTAAATTGAAGTATTCTACCTGAATAACCGTGTCAAAGCATATCATAAAATCGATGCATGCCTCTTTAAAGTGGAGTAATCTTAATCTAACAATATGAAAATATGAATTTTATAAAAATACCAAAATGCAAATTTTATGAGATGTTAAATATCCTGAATTCTTCCTTCCAGTATGTTCTTTCTAAATAAAAAATAGCTGCAATAATCATATCAATTTTAAAGCTAAAGAACACAGAAGTTATCAGGAATAACTAGTAGGTGACTGAGTTTGTCCCAGTCAATACTCTAATTTTTAGAATTTAAAAATGTCAAATGTTGTGTTAGAAAATCTTGATAAGAAGTGTCGCATCTAATAAAATCCTTTCTACACTATTCCTAGGTCATTAAGTGGGTCAAACTGTCCTCATCCCCCTGTGTTGCCTGAGGTCATTACTCAGTTATGCACAGGGGAAAAAAATCTGCCCCTTGGAAGCTCATATCAAAGCCTTATATCACCTTTTCCTCCTTACGCCTTTTGCTCTGATTTTACCAACTTCTTAAACTTTTTTCCCCATGTATTGAATGTTTCAACCTATTTCTGCATTTGTCTCTGTCACAGCTCCTGCCATCAGCTGAGTAATTTCCGAATTCATCTGGACATCACTACCAATACACTAGTTTCACCATTTTGCTAACCTCTTCTTGATCAAATCCCTAACTTACCCAGCAGTGCAGCCACCACAGCCAGAGCTGAAGCTTGTACATTATTATTCTCAGAACTGCTGTACTTCGGAAATCTTCAGGGTTTTTTTTCTGTTACTTTCTCAGGGTGGTCTCCAAGATTCAAATATAAGAAAGCTTATGGAGAAATCAGAACCCACTATGTCTTAACGATCTTAAAAGCTATGAGAAAGAATAGATAAATTACTTGTAAAGAAATGACAATTAAACTGACAGCATCATTAGACACCAGAAACAAATGGAATAGTGTTTTCAGAGTGCTGGGGGAAAATGCTTGTCAAATTAAACTTCCAAGCTCAGAATTAGTGAGTGAAGATGAAATAATGATACTTTTATACATACAAAATCTGAAAGTTGTTCTCAGAGACCCTTACTAAGTGAACTACCATATTTCACTGGATATAAGATGTTAGAAATTGTATAATGAAGCAATAGGTTAAAATGCTGTTATTTAAACTATGATATGCTATCAACTGTGAGGTTTATCCCAATTACAGAGATAGTAAAAATTTGAAAACCTGTATCTTAGAGTGAATTTTTAAAAAAATAAGTAGAAGGAATGCTTGAAGAAGGAATAAATCCAGAATATAGGAAAGATGTAAGAAACGATATTGAACAAAGGAACTATTAAGCATATTTGAAGTATAAATAAAACATGAAGATAGCTAGCAATAAATGTAGCTAACTGTGTGGGCCTAAAAACAAGACGAAACTAAAATGCTAGTCAACAATGACATGGAAGAGAGGGAAAAGATCCCATTCGTGATAGTCTATGATCCTTATATTTTTTGTGGGAAAAGTTTTCAAAATGTTTGTGCACTAGTAAATATGTTGAAAATTTTAATGGGAAACTGTAAAAGAACAGGAAAGAATTGTACAATATTCAAATGGATAAGGTAAAAATATAGAAATCTTAATTCAGATAACAGAAAAAAATAGAGCATTTAGAATGAATTATATCTGTGTCTACAACTATACATAAATCTCAAGAAAATGATGAATTACAAGTGAGCTATAGCATAATACTGATATGATCTTTTAAAATTAATATAGTAATATAGATATTACATATGAGTGTGGGGGTAAACATAAAAACATTGAATGGGAAGATATTTATCAAATCTATAAGAATGATGACTTTTGGAAAAAGGGGAAGTAAGACTCTGCATAGGCACAAGGGAGACTCAATTTTGTCGGTCATGTTACACTTTTTTCTATATTCTTTCATATTTTTAAATTCTAAACACAAACCCAGCAATTTTTTAAATCAATCATTATTTCCCTCCCCAGACCAGATCCTCTGACTTTCTGATCCAATCCTAGAAAGTGGGAAACTACTCTTTTTCCATCTTATCAGTTACCACTCCCTTCCACTGGAGCCCTTGGCATCTTTTGATTCATTTCTGCTTTCATCCTGCTCCTCTTTCTACTCACAAAGTGGTTTGGGAAATATATCTGACATGCAACTCTCCTATCTGAACAACTTCTATACTCCTCAAGCTCTTCAGCAAAATGTGTAGGGACTTATGTAATTTGTCCTTGGACACCCATTAAGGTCATATATCTCCTCCTACTATGTCCAGACTCCAGCCAATCTAGATGATGTACAGCTCTCCCAAGGGGCGTGCTGCTTTACTTCCGCCTTGAGTCCTGCTTCTGTCCTCCTTCTAGCCTCTCCAGACTCACAGACCCTGATTAATCTTTCACAACTGCATTCAGATGTCACACCCCCAGGAAAGCATTCATGTTCCACTCAAGATTGTCTTAGTTGCACTTTTTATTTGTCCCCTCTTCCTGCTACTGCAAGAATTAGCGCAACATAACTGAATTATATTATTTTCTAACTTCTCTAGACTCCATAATAATGACAACTTGCAAAACAGCTACCATTTATGTATTGCCTATTATCAGTCAGGCCCATGCTAAATGATTTGCCTAGTTGTCATTAGCCAATGTATCAATAACCCTCAGAAGAAACCCCACTTCCTATGTGAGTACTTAAATGCTCAGAGGTTACAAATACAGTGTAAAAATTACTCCACAGTCTTTGAATAACAGTTACTAAATGATGGAGCTTGGTTTCAAATCCAGGTGTTCTAGCTCAAAGGTGTATGTATCCTTTACCACAATCTCCTACCATTAGTTCCCAAATCCTCCACACCAGCGCCCCATACACTGCAGGCACTACAGCGGAGCACATTTTAAAGAAGGAAGTGAGAGAGTGGAGGGATGGGAAAGGCTGAGGGTCAGAGGAAAGGAGCCTGGGATGCAGGGAGACAAAGACAGGACAAGGAAAGGAGATTGAGTTATGATACCAACTAAGAAGTTTTGAAGGATATATTTCCGACTAAATGGAGCAAACTTATGATAATGAAAGCCAACCTGGAAGTGTATAAAGTGTGTCATCCTTGTGCACTCTGAAGAAAAAAACTGAGAACCAGATAAGAAAGTTGCCATCTCTAATCAATCAGTTTGACGAATGTTGTATTTATATTCTTGTTTCAAGATATCTGGGTAGTTATTCTGAATTTTGTCTGCCTAGAATATCAAGGTTACCTAAAAGGTTTTAGTCTTACAAAAATGAGCAAGGTAGATGAGTAAGAAGGGAATAGAGTAAGTTGATCACTTATGTAAGATCATCCAAATATAAATTTCTAGTGTTTTCCCATTATGGAAATGACAATCCCATTGAAATATGAGTTAATGGTTTAGCCTAGAATATCGTATCTGACTTACATGGTTGTGATTCTTTTTACTTATGGGTTCTGCTTGCTGAATCAGGAGAGAAAATAGGTTTGCTTTGTTTTATTTTGTTTCTACTATTTTTAATACTAATCAGTGACAAACTCAAAATACTTATCTTTCTTTTAGAACAATCTAATCATGGGGTCACTAGGGAATGGAGAAGAAAATGAGTCTCATCCTAACTCTCTCCCCACTTTCAATTCTTCAGCATGTCAAGGATTTCTTTTTTATTAATCTGGGCTTTTAAATATGGAAGGCATGACATGTAGACAGAAGAGTAGATAGGGAAACCCCTAGAAGGAAATTGGAATAAAAAATTCTGAGATTTTTCTTTTCTCCATTACCTAAGTGGGAGCTATGTTATTTCTAAGTAGTGACAAAAACCCAAATATAAATGTTATCCACTTATATCCTACTGACCATTTATAAACTTTCTTGGGATAAAACAAACTGATTAAATTAAAATATAGTCTAAATACATATTACTCATGGAATCGGTTCTACCATTGTACTACATAGGGGAATATCTAAATTGTAATTATACTGTACATCAACAAATAAAACAATATGTAATTTATTGGGTAGTTTAATGCAGAGAAACATTTGAATATTTCCTAAAATGTGAATGCTTCCTATAGGTGATTCTAGGTATACAATGGGTGTTATAGAGACATAATAATTTGATCATAAGCCGGGCGTGGTGGCACACGCTTGTAATCCCAGTACTTTGGGAGGCGGAGACCGGAGGATCTCGGTTCGCGGCCAACCTCAGCTCACTCTCTCTCTCTCTCTCTCTCTCTCTCTCTCTCACTGTCCTTCTCTCTCTCTCTCTCTCTCTCTCTCTCTTTCTACTTAGTGAGGCCCTCTGAAACTTCGTGAGACCCAGTTTCAAAATAAAGTATAAAAAATAGGGCCGGGGGTGTAGCACGGAGGTAGAACGCCCCTGGGTTCAATTCCCGGTACCGCAAAAAAAAAAAATAATTTGATCATATTATTAAAATTTCAACCTTTTAACATTACTGTTCAATCTATTTTTTGTTACTTGAATAAAAAGAAAAAAGGTCGGAGGCCTATAACTTTTGGTGGACAATAATACCTAATTAGAACTAAATATTATTTTGCTTTGATAGTATTTACTTTTATCTTTCTAATTATTTCAGCAATTCTAGATTTTTATGTAGAATAGTTAGATATATTTTCTTATAAACAAAACTGCTATATAAAAAAGCAAGTCAGATTGAAGAAAAATATTGGATAATTGTACAAGCTCTTTTTTGATAAGGTAAAAGTCACAAGTTTGATAAAAGAATGTCTGAAATCTGGTATAACATTGTGGAGTGTTAAGTAAGTGATATGGTGTTGATTTAAGTAAGGATACAGAGTAAATTCCTTCTATATCAGCAAACTGAAGTGAAGCATTGAGACTTATCAGCCTAATGATACTCTAAGCACTTGAGTCTCAATATCCTGTGTAAGTTGTGCATGTGTATGTGCTTGTGTGTATGCATTAGTTGCTGGCATTGGGTAGCTGCCTCAGTTCTCCAGTTTCCTTGCAGCCCACAGTATCTTCTGCCCTGTAGTCACTGAGCAGTAGAAAGTGTGTGCTAACATATTTACTGGGAAGATGAACATAAACACCTTCATAGCACATGTGTAAAACTCACAGGCACAGTCAGACTGGGTATCAAAAAGTGCAGGAAGGAACTGTGCAATGGAAGGAAAAATCCCACCTCTTCCTATTTGAAAGAGGACTCTGGTGTTGAATCTGTGCTTTCATTGCTTGCTGGTTCCATTTAAAATGCCCATATGTTTTTGGAATCTGAAACTCAGAGTAAGGTCAAAAGGCATGCTGTAATTAGGGTGTTCATCTTTAGGAATGGAGAAGGATTTGTGTAAGTTTTGAAAAGCATTATGAATTATGAAGTAACCACAAGCCCGTTAAGTTGGTTGTTACTGTAACCTTTGGACTGAACAATTCATAACAGCCCTAGTTCAGAACCATAGCAAAATTCAGAATTATTCAAGCTCTCTACATAACAGGAACTTAGCCTGCTCCGATGATAAACAGATACACATGAAGAAAAATTCCACTGACCCTGCATTTACCTCTGCCTCAGAGGCCTAATTGCTTAAGAAGTGGTGTCAAAACAGAGCAAATACCTTTAGTCTCTATAGTTTGGAAGAGCAGCAAGGTGAATACTGTGATTTAAGCAAACCAGAATATGGTCATGCAGAATAATAAGCCAAATATTGTAATAATTTGCAAAGATGAATTAACATCTTTCTATGTGCAGCATATTTACACATAAGTCTTGGTGGAGTAACAAACAGTGGTCAAGGAAATCACCTTAATAGTAGTGATACAGATAGGCAGAGATAAATAGATGATACGGCTGTAGATAGTGATTCATGGATAGAGAGTCATTAGATGGAGTTTTAGTTGATGGGGTATACAAACACAAAATATTTTTTTTGTTTAGGAAACTTAGCAATTTATATCCAGAACTTAAGTTTCAGGTATCTTCTAACCCAATTATTTGACATGTAGAAATTTAATTTATTTGTACTTGAGTATAGAACAGCAATATTCATTAGAGAATTGTTTAGAACAATAAACAAACAAATAAAACCCTGGGAACAGCTAGATATCCATGGCAAACTGGCTAAACAAGCTAAAGTATAGCAATGTTCTTGAACACAATTATAAAAAAAACAAAGAAACAAAGAAGAAACAGTAAGGTAAATATGTATAAAAGCATGTGAAAAAATCAATTATATAGTCTATATTGCTAAGTAAGTTACAAATTTGTTTAATAAGCAAGATATGTATATAAAAGATACTATATATGTATTTATTTCTATGGAATGTTTGTAGTTCATAAATATTAAATCATCTGGAATGCTATTCACCGAACAATTAGCATCAGTGAAGGTCACTCTCCAGTGACGTCATGGGAACTGCAGTCCACAGAGGAGGGAGAATGGAGACATGTGGCAAAGCTATTTGCAGGTTTTGGTAGCTTCTCCTTGGGAATTCTCAGACATGACTGGGTAAGAATGTATTAGAAACTGATAATCCTGCATTAGCACGAAATGGAGGTAATACCCATACCCATGAGTGGGGATTGCTTAAAATTATTTGTAACTTCATTTTTAAAAGATCTTTTTTTTTTCCTTTTCCTTTGCTTTCTCTCTCTCTCTCTCTCTCACTTGCTCTCGCTCTCTCTCTTTGTTTTTTTTTCGATACTGGGGATTGAACACAGAGGCATTGTACCTCTGAACTACATTCCCAGCCTGTTTTATTTTGAAACAGGGTCTTGCTAAATGGCTAAGGCTGCCCTCATATCTACAATCCTTCTGTCTCAGCCTCCCAAGTACTGGGATTACTGTAAAGGTCTTTTTTTAAAAAGAAATTTTAAGGAGTCAGGTATGGTGGCACATGCCTATCCCAGTACTTGGGAGGCTGAGACAGGGAGACCATAGATTCAAGGACAGTGTGCACTAACATAGTAAGACCCTGTTTATAAAAATAAAATAAAATAGGGCTGAGGGTGTAGCTCAGAGATAGAGTGCCCCTGAGTTCAATCCCCAGTACCATAACAAAAAAGAAGTTTGAAGAAGCACATTCACCCACAGAACACCCAAGTGTTAAGACTTATGCTGATAACTGGCATTTGTATCAAGCTTAAGTGATCTACAAAATCTGTTCACAAAACAATGTCTTGTTCATAGTCAAGTGTCTTTAAATTAAATAAAACACCCACTTTTAAAATGCTATACCCTGTTAGATGCATCAATTATGAAAAATATGTGGAAAAGAAAAAAGATATGTTTTTAATAATTTTGGCTATGTAGTGAATTAAAATGAGTTAACCTAAAGACTACATTATGGGATAATATCAAGGAAGAATACTTTTGTCATACATTAAAATTTAAAAGGAAGGCATTTCCATTAACTCTATGTACATATATGAGAATACCAATGCCAATATCAATATCTTGTATGGGGAAGGGGAGAGAGTGGGGAGGGAGCTGCGGAAGGCTCACCAAGTGCTGTGTGCATGCATGTCACTATCAAGACTGTAATGCACCAATAAACATATATAAACTTAAAAAATAGTATTGAAAGGGGTTAATAAAATCTGTCCCTTTTATACTCTAAAAAAGATTTAAAAACAGAAATTAATGAATCTCTGTGAGGCTCCTCACATGTGTGATTCTGAAAATTGCAAAGCATGGTGACACAAAAGTCTTCTGATGAAAATCAAAACAGATGTTTTTCTTTCAAAGGTCCACAACTCTGAATCAATGCTATCTTTTTAAGAATAAAAACAAATGTCATTCCAGATGTGAGCAAGGATTTTCCTGCATTAGTGGAGTTAAGTCTATATTATAGAGTGTGGCCTTCCTGTGGAGAAGGTGGCACATGAAGATCCAGTAAAATGTTTGAATTGTTTGGTGTCTGAATCAGATATTTGAAAACAGAAGAACTGATCAAGGAGGAAGTAGAAGGAAAGAGGAAGAAGAAAATAGGTGGGACGTTGTTTTTGAGAATATCAAAGAACCATTTCAATATATATTGTAAATGTTTATTTCAAACTGAAAGTGGCATAGAGAGGAAGTTTATAAAGAATTCAGTGGAAGGAACTGATTCAACCCACGAGTTTCCATTGTCTACCAATTAGAATTTCCCCCTCTCTTCCTTCCTTCTTTTCTCTTTCTTTCTTTCTTTCTTCTTTCTTTCTTTCTTTCTTTCTTTCTTTCTTTCTTTCTTTCTTTCTTTCTACTTTCTCCTTCCTTCCTTCCTTCCTTCCTTCCTTCCTTCCTTCCTTCCTTCCTTCCTTTTTCATTTCATCATTCTGTCTCTCCTTTTTCTTGCATACAATATTATTTTAGGAATTTAATTTCCTTAAAAAAAACAAAAATTTAAAGCAATACAATTTAGAAACTACTGACTTTCTAATCCATAGAAGGAAATTCTCTTTGGGGGAAAGAATGCTCTATAATTAGTATCTGTTCAATATCTGTTACTTAATGAGAAAAGCAGCAATAACAACAAAAGGAAAACTATCAATTTTAGTAAAACGCTTTCAGCAAAATGAGCTTCATTTCTATCTTGGTAATACCAAAAGAGCTGACAGTATAAATTTATTCTAGTACCAAAATGAAGTACCCAATAATCAGGAGTGAAAAAGGAAAATAATGAAGGGAACACTACCACTGAAGTTATGTACCTATGTGCAATTACCAATGCCAACCTCAATATCATGTATTACTGAGAAGGGGAGGGAGTGGAGAGGGAGCCGGGGGGAAGTTACCAAGTGCTATGTGCATGAATGTCCCTATTACTTCGAACTACATAATGTTGTGAGATTGCAGTGCACCAATGAAAGTATTTTTTTAAAAAAGGAAAATAATGAATTTAGAAAAAATTTCTCTCAAACCAGTTGATTCAATAGTTTTATTTAAATGACCTGGTAATCTTATTATAGTGAGCTTCTGGTGGGTATATAAACAATTTTGTAGACTAGTAGTGAAATGCTGTATTAAATATTATTCTAAATAGGTCTTTGGTGCTTACAAATAGTTTTTCTAAATAGAAAACGTATAATTTCCCTGTAAAAGAACTTGATCCAGACCTCTAGTATTTATGATTCCATAATATGTTGCTAATGTGACTATATTTTGCAAATATTAGCACAGAGATTGAGGGAAGTCCTTACAGTCACTTGCACTGATATTTAACTGATTCACTGACAGCCTGTCACATGATCCAAAACTCAGTTACAATATCTGCTGGGAATTTGTACCAAAGGAATCATTTTAGTTTCAATCTTATTCAAAATCTATCTTTTAGATATGAAGAATAATACATTGTATTTCTTCTTCTCTTTTTGGGGGGTCAGATAAAATAGAGAAGTGGGTAAATACGGTAACTGCTTTTAAAGTGAATACTCAGTTTATCTGGGTTTATAGGACTTGAAACTCAACAGTATATCTCTTTAATACCACAAGCTAATGAAGAAAGTGTTTAATAGATTTGTCTAAGTCTAAGAAAAATGCTTACAAGGCTTAGAAAGCATATCGTATTTTTATCCTGACTTTGTCAATTAATTCTCTTGAACAAGATAGTTACAAGGAAGATGAAGATACAAGTCACGGCCAATACAATCTTTTTTAAGGATAAAAGCAAGAAACACCCAAACTAAAGTTGATTGATGTGTAGCTAACGCCCATAAGACAACATGGTACATTGCAATAGGATATCATATTGCAGTATGATAGTGACCTGACCAAGATATCATCAGCTCCCAGAAAAGGAACACTTAACCCTGGTATTGAAAGTAGAAAATTATCCAGGGAAAGTTGGCATTTTCTTTTTCAAGGAAATCTAAGCTGAATCTTAAAGATGAAGTTGGAGAAAGCTAGATAGAGAAAGTGAAGATATTATTCAAGGCCTAGACATTTGAAACTATAAGTACATCTAGGGAACTATGAACCATTTTATTTTCAAGGGAAACATATTTAGAAGCTGCAGCTCATGAGAGTAAGAAGAAAGAGATTATAAAGGGCCACCTCGACTGAGCTAAGGACAATATTTTATCCTGAAAATATGGAAAATGATCAAAGGGTTTTCAAGTGTATTGGTCAGGGTTCGCTAGACTAACAGAATTCACAGAATGAGTATATGGAAAAAGGGATTTATCAGATCAGCTTACAATGTAGTCCTGAGTTCCGACTGTATGTGGAGAGTCAGAGGAACTAGAGCTCTTTGGAGAAACGATGGTGAAGTTTCAGTTCGAAGGGCTGGAGGCCAACGATCTCAGACGAGAGCAGATCAAGAAGCTCTTCAGAGAAATGGCGAAGTTGGAGGCCGACGATCTCAGACGAGAGCAGATGTGTTTTCTTCAGAAAGAGTCGCACATCCCTCTATGCGGCTTTCTCCTTCTTTTATCTAAGACCTGCACCTATCAGAACCCTGCTGCCTACATTTAGGGCAGGACTTCCTGTTTAATCTGCTGTTACACACCCAAAGTCACATGATCTTGGTTGCGTCATGATCCGGTCAAGTTGACAAATTAGATTAAGTATCACATCAAGTGATCACATGAAAAGATGTACATTTGGGGGAATGAGCAGTGCGGTGCAAAACTATGATGAGCATCAGGAAAATGAGTTAGGAGGCTCTCTGTAATCATCTAGATTGGAAATAGACTAGCAACATTGGGAGAAGAGCATGGAATATACCTGAAATATTTAAGTAGGGCATGCACTAAAGTTTAATAAGGAATTAAAAATAAAGGAAAATGGGAAAGAGAGAAGGGTTATGCTCAGGTTTCTCTCTGAGAAGACTGGATGTTGAGTGCCGTTAGTTTACGTTGTTTGAAATCATACCACTTCTATCTTTAATGTTACCCCTTCTTCCATTTATTTCTTTAATATCACACCCCCCTTGCCATCAACAATGAACAACTAGAATGATGTGCCATGAACTATTTCTCTCCATTCCAGCTAAATGCTTACTTATAATTAAAACATTGCTGGCTCGTACTTGTCATTCTTTTTTTTTTAACTGTCCAACATTTTATTTTTGAATCCATAATTTCTAAACATATTTAACTATAGATTTTTTTCCTTATTAGTATCTTTCAAAATACCTGTGTTCCAAGGAATATCAGGTTGAAACATGCTGAAACAGAGTCCTTGACCTCTAGAGCACAGAGTCTGTTGTTCTCTTACTGATTAACTTTCTTCTTGGTGCCCCTGATGGGCTCCATTCCCTGTCTGTCCTTTCAAACTTATCGCCCACAGTGGACCTGAGGTTGGCCTACTGTTCTTTGCTCCATATATTCTCACTTTCCTTGTGTGATCTCATTGGTTTTAATTATGAACTCCAAGCCCAACATGGCTCTCCATTTCAAACCTTTATATTTATATGCTTTTGAACATTTTGGATATCCAATTGACTCAGCTGAAGGGAATATTGTTAGCGGGAATTTTTTTTAGCATATGGTGACTTTCTACTCTAAGTATCCAACTTAAATGTCTTACATAGAGTAGATGCTCAATATTTAAATTTGTTTTTCTTGTACAGCCATGTCCAATCAGAGTGAAACTGGGGTCTGGCATTAGAGAATAAGGGTCCAACAGGCCCTTCAAGCTCTTGTCTTTTACTATGTAAATTTTGACATTTTATTTTCTAATCTGTTCTTTTTTTATTTCATTTACCCATAATGCTGATATTAATCCACTTAATTGGTCTGTTAACCCACCAATAGGCTGCAACTTGGAAAAAAAACAAACCAAACACTGATGTACTGGAATGAAAAAAGGCTTTTGGAAAGAGTAGAAATAAGTACATGTATATTCCTCTCTCTATACCTCAGTGTGATGTATAATTACAATGCACCAAGAAGAGCATAAAACATAAAGTAGATTTAAATCTTGGCTAAACTCTCTGCTTGGTATGTAATCATGAATAAGTTGGAACCTAACTTTGTACATCTTAAAATGAAGTATAATACACTAAGGGCCATGTGCATATGTGTTCCTATCACCTTGGACTTCATTATCATGTGTAATAATGCACCAATAAAAGTATATAAAAAAGAAAATGAAGTATAATACCTAAGTCACAGAGTTGTAAAGTTATCAGTCTGTAGTATTATTTTCTTTTAACAAATGTTAATGACATCTATCAGCCCCATTCCCCTATCTACATTTACCTCTTAAATACTTATCTGTTTTTCCCTCCAGAGAATTTTTTTTATATTCATTTATTGGTGCATTGTAATTATACATTTTGATACACATGAGGGTAGCAGCATCATACATGCACACATTGCTCATTTAGCCCTCCCTCAAATCCCACCCTATTCCCTCCCCCTTCCCTCCCTTT
>PVJS01053038.1:0-13418 GCA_004027185.1 Glis glis | reverse complement strand
CCTCCTCTCTCTCTCTCTCTCTCTCTCTCTCTCTCTCTCTCCTTAGTGAGGCCCTCCGCAACTTCGTGAGACCCGGTTTCAAAATAAAGTATAAAAAATAGGACCGGGGGTGTAGTGTGGAGGTAGAACGCCCCTGCGTTCAATCCCCGGTACCGCAAAAAAAAAAAAAAAATTAAGGAAACTGTTATGCATTGTCACATAGGAAATAAATATCTAACACCTACGACGTGGGGACAGATATGTTGAATGAATGGTGAAATGAACCATCTTGGCGAATTCTATAGCATACGAGGGAACTGGAATTCAGTGATTTGGTTGCCCGAGGTCATGTGGAAATGCTGCCCGGGGTCAGGCAGTTGGAGACACGGGTATTTATCTGATGAATGAGCTGGTGGCGGGGCCAGAACTGAGAACCGCGGCCAGTCAAGGGGCCCCTTGTCCTGAACCATGACCGACCTGGGTGTGGGCCGATGTCCCACCCACAGCCGGCAATTCTGTGACAGAGAAACTTCCCTGGCCTAGAAATGAACCCGGGTTATGACTGTGGGCTGGACAGGGCGACAGTGCCTCGGCCTGAGCCTTCTACACTACCAGCTTGGGGCAGTGTCCCCCCCATCCCCAACACACACACACACACACACACACAGGCACACACACACACATGCACACGCACACATGTACACGCACACACACGCACACATGCGCGCGCGCACGCATGCACACACACACACACACACACACACACACACGTGCTGGGAGAATGGTCCTGAGTCCCTTTGGCTTGGTAGCTACTAGGAAGGTGCTGGTATTTAAATTTAAATTAGGCTGGGCATGGTGGTGCCCGCTCTAATCCCAGTACTTGGGAGACTAAGACCCGAGGATCCGGGTTCGCGGCCAGCCTCAGCTACTTAGTGAGGCCCTCCACAACTTAATGAGATCCGGTTTCAAAATAAAGAATAAAAAATAGGGCTGGGGGTGTAGCTCGGAGTTAGAATGCCCCTGGGTTCAATCCCCGGTACCACAAAATAAATAAATTAATTAATTAATTAAAGCTGGGTGTAGTGGCACATGCCTACAATCCCTGTGTTTGTGAGGCTGAGATAGGAGGATCGCAGGTTCGAGGACAGCCTCATCAAGTAGTGAGACTCTCATCAACCTAATGAGACCCTGTTTCCAAGTAAAAATAAAATAGGGCTGGGGGTGTAGCTCGGATAGAATACCCCTGGGTTCAATCCCCAGTACCAAAAAAATTAATTAATTAAATTAAATTAAAATTCATTTGCTTGGTTATAGCAGTCACATTTCTTTATTTTTGTGTGTGGTGCTAGGGATTGAACCCAGGGGTGATCGCAGGTTCAAGGCCAGCCTCAGCAATTTAGCAAGACCCTTAGCAACTTAGACCCTGTTTCCAAATAAAAAATAAAATAGGGCTGAGGTGTTGTTCAGAGGTAGAATGCCGCTGGATTCAATCCCCAGACCCTACTTCCCCCCCCCCCCCAGCTAGCATGGCCTTCCCAGCTGGGCACCGGATTGTGCCAAGCGGTGTGCCTGGCATGGGGTCCCCAAGCCGCTACGACCCAGGACCTCACGGGGTCATGCTGAGAGAAGAAACCACTGCGCCTGTCCTCACCCGTGCGACTCACCGGGGGGCCTCTTCCGCCGTCTCGATGGGACACCAGGCAGAGACTTCACAGGTCTTCTGGTTCCCTTTGTACACGATGCACCTGCCGGTCTGGATCCCTGCGGGGAGCCAGATGCCAAGGACGTGGAGAGGGAATTCTCCAGGGAGGCGTCAGGGGCTCGACCCGAGCGGAGACACTGTGCTTCACCTCCGAAGCAGCCTCAGCTCCATGAACCCCATGTTCCCCACGAACGTGCCCCAGGCAGAGCGCAACACAGAGCAGAGAAGCCGGGCGTGGTGACGCATGCCTGTAACCCCAGTACTTGGGAGGCTGAGGCAGGAGGATCACAGGTTCACGACCAGCCTCAGCAATTTAGCGAGGCCCTCTGCAACTTAGTGAGACCCTGTTTCAAAATAAAAAATAAGCCGGGCGTGGTGGCGCGCACTTGTAATCCCAGTACTTGGGAGGCTGAGATAGGAGGATCGCAGGTTCGAGGACAGCCTCAGCAAGTAGTGAGACTCTCATCAACCTATTGAGACCCTGTAAAAAAAAAAATAGGGCTGGGGGTGTAGCTCAGAGGTAGCATGTCCCTGGGTTCAATCCCCAGCACCACAAAATAAATAAATAAATAAATAAATAAATAAATAAATAATATAAATAGGGCTGGTGTGTACCTTGGACGTAGAATGCCCCTGGGTTCAATCCCCAGTGCCACACACTAGAGATTCAAGTTCAATTTCCCCCACCTTTGGGGAAATTCAGAAGAGTATCCAATGACATTATGGGTCATCTGACTTTCCACCAACAGACCCTAAATGTGCCAGTTTTTTGTTTGTTTGTTTGATTTTTGGTGGTGATTGAACCCAGGGACGTTCTACCTCCGAGCTACACCCCCAGCCCTATCTTTTATTCTTTATTTTGAAACAGGGTCTCATTGAATTGCGGAGGCCTCACCAAGTACCTGAGGCTGGCCGCGAACCCGGATCCTCCTGTCTCAGCCTCCCAAGTACTAGGATTACAAGCGTGAGCCACCACGCCCAGCTGTATTTTTATTTTGAACCAGGGTCTCGCTAGGTTGATGAGAGTCTCACTACTTGCTGAGGTTGTCCTCGAACCTGCCATCCTCCTGTCTCAGCCTCCCAAACACTGGGGTTACAGATGTGCACCGCTGCACCCAGCTTATTATTTTTCATTTTGAAGCAGGGTCTCGTTGAGTTGCCAAGGCTGGCCTTGAGCCTGTGATCCTCCCGCCTCAGCCTCCCAAGCTCTGGGATTACAGGCGTGCGCCCCCACGCCTGGCTGTGTGCCAGGTTATGAGGAGCTTCTCATTGGAAAACAAGAATCAAATTCACAGGCTGCAGCTGGCCCTCTGGGGACAGAGCCAGGACCCAGGGCAGACACAGGCTGGCGTGTGGCTTGGTGGTGTTGGACGAAGGCAGCGGAGAGCCGGAGACTAAGGACCTGAAGTGGGCATTGGGAATGCCACCACCATGCCAGGTCATCCACCCAGCGGCCCAGGGGAAAAAATAAAAAAGGTACCTTTGCTTTGCGGGTCCATCCATCCCTTTCTACAGCCGCGGTCGGAGGAACAGAGCGTCCTGCGGGTGGGATACTGCGGGGAGAAGGACAGGGTAGTGGGGTGTCAGCCTGTGTTCGTGGCCACACGGGAACCTGCACACACATGCTCAAAGTAGCACCCCTCAAGACAGCCATTGGGAGGCTGAAACAGGAGGATCGCAAGTTCGAGGATAGCCTTAGCAACTTAACGAGGCCCTCCGCAACTTAGTGAGACCCTATTTCAAAATAAAAAAAGTAGCTGGGCGTGGTGGCACACGCTTGTCATCCCAGGACTTGGGAGGCTGAGACAGGAGGATCGGGGTTTGCGGCCAGCCTCAGCTACTTAGTGAGGCCTCCACAACTTAGTGAGACCCTGTTTCAAAATAAAGAATAAAAAACAGGGCTGGGGGTGTAGATTGGAGGTAGAATGCCCCTGAGTTCAATCCCCAGTACCGCAAAAAAAAAAAAGAATAAAAAAAATAGGACTGGAGGTGTAGCTCCGAAGTAGAATGCCCCTGGGTTTTACGGTTCCCCAGTACTGCAAAAATAAATAAATAAATAAATAAATAAATAAAAATAAGCCGGGCGTGGTGGTGCACGCTTGTAATCCCAGTACTTGGGAGGCAGAGACTGGAGGATCCGGGTTCGCAGCCAGCCTCAGCTACTCAGTGAGGCCTCTGCAACTCCATGAGACCCAGTTTCAAAATAAAGTACAGCCGGGCGTGGTGGCGCACGCTTGTAATCCCAGTACTTTGGGAGGCAGAGACCGGAGGATCCAGGTTCGCGGCCAGCCTCAGCTCTCTCTCTCTCTCTCTCTCTCTCTCTCTCTGTCTCTCTCTACTTAGTGAGGCCCTCTGCAACTTCGTGAGACCCGGTTTCAAAATAAAGTAAAAAAAATAGGGCCGGGGGTGTAGCTCAGAGGTAGAACGCCCCTGGGTTCAATCCCCGGTACCGCAAAAAACAAAAAAATAAATAAATGAATAAATAAAAATAAATAAATAAATAATAAGTAAAGTAAAATAGGGCTGGGGTTGTAGCTGAGAGGTAGAATGCCCCTGGGTTCAGCCTCCAGTACCACAAAAAATTATAAAAAAATTTAAAAGAATAAATACAGCCGAGTGTGGTGGCGCACGCTTGTAATCCCAGTACTTTGGGAGGCGGAGACCGGAGGATCCGGGTTCGCGGCCAGCCTCAGCTATTTAGTGAGGCCTCCGCAACTTCGTGAGACCCGGTTTCAAAATAAAGTATAAAAAATAGGGCCGGGGGCATAGCACAGAGGTAGAACGCCCCTGCGTTCAATCCCCGGTACCGCAAAAAAAAAAAAAAAAAAATACAAATGCAAGTAGCAGCTGTCAGGGCAGCCAGGGGCCGCCTCCGGAGATGGCCCGAGAGTGGAGAGCAGGTGGCCTGGTCCAGGTGGCCCTGTGACTGCAGATCTGGGTGACGCAGCAGGTGCCAAGATGCAGCAGGCAAGGTGGGAACAAGGGCCGCCCGCCAGTCCCTCCCGGCCTGAGGAAATGAGGTCGGCTGTGTCTCAGGGCTGAGGGACAGAATTAGGAAAAGAGGCGGCGAGGCGGCCCGGTTTGTGCAGATTTGACTTCCCCGCATCTAGGGAGCTGGTCCATGGCGCATTTTAGAGTCGCCAGAACATGACAGGGGTGAGAGGATCGCAGGTTCGAGGCCAGTAACGGGCAGCAACTCAGCGAGACCCTGTTTTAAAATAAAAAATAAAAAGGGGTGGAGGTGAGCTGGGCGTGGTGGCACACGCTTGCAATCTCAGTACTTGGGAGGCAGAGACTGGAGGATCCAGGTTTGCAGCCAACCTCAGCTACTTAGTGAGGCCTCCGCAACTTTGTGAGACCCGGTTTCAAAATAAAGGATAAAAAATAGGGCCGGGGGTGTAGCTCGGAGGTAGAATGCCCCTGGGTTCAATCACCGGTACCGCCAAAAAAAAAAAAGGGGGTGGAGGTGTAGCTCGGAGGTAAAATGCTTCTGGGTTCAATCACCAGTGTCCCCCAAAAAAAGAAAAGGAAAGAGAAGAAAAGAAAAGAAAAAATTCTAAATGTAGGAAAAAATAGTATGTGTGTGTGGGGGGTTGCTGGGGGTTGAACCCAGTGGTATTCCACCTCCAAATTACACCTTCAGCCCTTTTTTTATTTTTATTTTGAAACAGGGTCTCACTAAATTGTTGAGGGCCTCGCTAAGTTGCTGAGGCTGGCCTCAAACCTATGATCCTCCTGTCTCAGCCTCCCAAGTAGTGTGATTACAAGTGTGTGCCACCATACCCAGATAGGGGAAAGCATTCTTTTTTTTTTTTTTCCTGGAAACTTCTAGACCCTCAGAAAACTAGGTCTTCACCAGAGAGGGCCGGTGGGCAGGACTCTGAAGGCCAGGCTGGTCCTGCCCACAGGAGAGGACCTGGCTACAGGTAGCTGCCATGGCTGCTTCCCTTAGTGCTGGGAATGGTTCCTGGTAATGCACAGGTATGTTAGCCAGGCATGGTGGCACACGCTTGTAATCCCAGTACTTGGGAAGCTGAGACAGGAGGATCGCAGGTTTGAGGACAGCCTCAGCTACTTAGTGAGGCCCTCTGCAACTTAGTGAGTCCCTGTTTCAAAATTTAAAAATCAAATAGGGCTGGGGGGTGTAGCTCGGAGGTAGAATGCGCCTGGGTTCTATCCCTAGTACTGCAAAACAAATAACAACAAAAACACAGATATATTGCCTAGTGCCAGTTGGGTATAGATAAACTTAAGGGCACATTGGTATAGATAGACTTAAGGGCACATTAGTATTGATAGAATTAAGGGCACATTGGTATGGATAGACCAAAGGGCACATTGGTACGGATAGACTTAAGGGCACACTGGTACAGATAGACTTAAGGGCACATTGGTATGGATAGACTTAAGGGCAGGTACTTTTCATCTTAAAGAGCAGAGAGCAGGACTGTGAAAATTTGATAGGGAAGTGAGTTTCCAGAAAGAGGTAGGGAAGGTGGAGAGTTTGGAGAGGGAGACTGTACGGGATGGCCATGCTGGGGATGGGACACTCACATCTGATATGGGGGCTAAAACTAAGAAGTGGGTGAACAGGCAGACTGGAGTTGCTTGCCTGTGTTTCCCGGGACCCGTCCTAAGACACTTCACAGTGGCCCCTGGCAGGAGACGCTGTGGATGAGGACACCCGGGTTCTAATCCCGGCTCTGCCTTCATCAAGCTGTGTGACCCTGTGGAAGTCACTCAATGTCTCTGAGCTTGTCCTGGCCTGTGAAATGGGGCTGCTGTCCTCCTGAGGTTGTGGCGCGACTCCAGTGGAAAGTGAACTTAGTTCTGTAAATGCCAAGAGTCACACTGTCCTGCGCTGCCCGGGAGCCGGTGACAGAGAGTGCAGGTGTCCTGTCCGCACGGACCCCTAGCACTGCAGCTGGGAACTGAGGGAGACAGACAGAGATCTGGTGGCTTCAGAGACAGACCTGCAATGTCTTCTCAGCCTTCTTCCACCTGGCCGGGCCCTACCCCTCCACCCCACGAGAGGCAGGTGCTCGGTAAATATTTGTGGTTTAAATATTGGTGAAGGCGCTAATAGTCAAATACACCCTAGGCCCCCTCCTGTCTCTTCTGACCTGCGCCTTCCCCAGCCTCTCATCACCCATCTAACCCTCTCCTTACCTCAGGACACAGCCCCTGCTCCTGGCCTTGGGTCTTGAGAAAGTTTGTCATCACAAAGAAGGAGTTCCCCTGCGGAGACAAAGGAGAGGCTGAGACAGGAGGATCGCGGGTTTGAGGACAGCCTCAGCAACTTGGTGAGACTCTCAGCAACCTAGTGAGAACCTGTTTCAAAACAAAAAAATAAAAAAGGGCTTGGGGTATATCTCGGAGGTAGAATGCCTCTGGGTTCAATCCCCAGTAACACACACACACACACACACACACACACACACACACCACACACCACACCACACCTCTCCAGGCTTGGAGAACAGAGCTACTTAATCATAATAACCCAGCGTGCTAAGTACCGGGGGCGAGCCCTTCCAGTGTTCTAAGCTTCGGGAAGGAAGGGCCGTGGGCAGCGTGGGATATGCACAGGGCTTAATATCAAAGCTGAATGAGCCGTCCCACTGGGCCGAGGGGGGCTGAGCAGTCAGTCTGCAATCCAACCTCAAAAGCAGCACTTGTTTTTTATTTTTTGACACAGTAAAATCCCATTAAACTGAGACTCCGAGACCTGGGGCGGTGGGGGCGGGGCGTAGGCTGCACCCCAGGAAGGCTGTTCAGACGTTCTGCACCTTAATGAAAGGGCAATGGGGCACCCTGCTACCTGATCAATGGCTGGGTTTTCCTGACGCCCATTAGAAACAATCAGAGAGCAGCTTGGGTTTTTGCAAAAAGCTTTCTGGTCCTCCACCCCTCTGTAATTTCTCCTTTTCAGTAATTCAGCTTCCCTCCTCCCTCCTGGCGAAGGGCACCCGTTCCACGCTCTTTCTTGACCACGCACACCCTTCCTCTCTCTGTTACCTCCATCCTCCATCTTCCTTCCCTTTCTTCCGGGTGTAAATGCACCTGAGTGTGGCCTCTGGGAGACCTTTAGGTAATAGAAGGCCACGCGGAGGGCCTACCAGAAGGGCCGACGCCCTCCCCTCCGGGTGGCAAGTTCTTCGCCCTTCAGAGCCCAGGCCGACCTCGCTGCGCAGTGGCCCCGATTCCCAGGTGCTTGTCTATGACCGGAGCGAGTGAATCAGCCCGTCTGAACCGCGCCAGGCCACGCTGCTATTTCGAGAACCCCCGTAGGACTTGATAAAGCTCAGAATTATCTTCTTGCAGCTGCTGGAGCTGACCCAGTTTGGCAATTTTTAGGTTTTCTCAGTTGGGATTTTCAGAGCTTTTTAAATAGGACCTTTTTTTGTGTGTGTGTGTGTGTGTGTGTGTGTGTGTGTGTGTGTAGCTCTAGGTCCCAGGGGAAGTGAGGAGACCAGGTCTGGGTGACAGTGACCAAGGACAAGTCCTGGCAGGAAGCTGCCCCGTGCTCACCTGCAAAGGGAAGGTATAATCAGCCGTGTCAAAGACGCTGTGCACCAGCTTCTTCACCCCTCCCTCCGCCACCTGCTCGGTGACCTCCGCGATCCCTTTGACCTTGGTGTGCACGGAGCTGATGACGGGCTCCTTCCGCTGGTAGAGCTTGTCACTCACCAAAGCGAAGCTGAGTGGCAGACACAGAGGAACGTCAGTGGTTTTCTTTCGGAGTGGGAGGTTGGGGGTGCAGCAATTTGGGGTGCAGGCTCTGAAGGCCCACCACCTTGCAATTCCTAGCTCTGCTGCTGAACGACTGACTTCTCTGTCCCTCTTTCCCTCTCTGTAAAATGGGAACCCTAAGTCGTACTGACCTTGTGGGATTGTCATACACAAATCCCTTAGCGAAGAATCCGGTGCCTAGTGAACACTTGCTGTGGGAAAACTGTTGCCCTCAAGGCTATCCTGTAATATTATTTAATATAGACCCTGGTTTATAGGACAGCATCATCATTTGCATCTGGAAAGTCCCCCAAAAGCTCATGTGTTGAAAACATGATCTTCAATGCAGCGAAGTTCAGAGCTGGGGCAAGGCTGGAGGAAGTGGGTCATTGGGTCGTGGCCATGACCCAATGGGTCATGTCCTCTAGCCCCTTCCTGTCTTTCTCTCTCTCTCTCTCTCTCTCTCTCTCTCTCTCTCTCTTGCTGCTTCCTGCTGCCAGGAGCGGAACAGCTCTCCTCCACCACACCCTGCCACCATGATGTTTCTGCCTTGGAGCCAGCCCACCATGGACCAAATCTCCAAAACCATGAGCCAAATAAACCTTTCCTCCTCTAGGTTGTTCTTGTGAGGTATTTTGGTCACAGTGATCCAAAACTGATTAACACAGATAGTTTCTGAAATAATAAAGTCCAGCACCAGGTTAGTTGACCACCTTTGTCCTGGGGCCTCAGGAACATATCAGCACTTTCCTATCTAAGGTTGTATCTGGCAGGTCTGCCAGCTGCTTTGCAGACACACCCATCTGCTTTGTAAATAATATTGGTAAACCGGGTGTGGTGGTGCATGCTTGTAATCCCAGTACTTGGGAGGCTGAGACAGGAGAGACAGGAGGATCGCAGGTTCGCAGCCAGCCTCAGCTACTTAGTGAGGCTCTCTGCAACTTAGTGAGACCCTGTTTCAAAGTAAGAAGTAAAATAGGGCTGGGGGTGCAGCTCTGAGGTAGAATCCCCCTGGGTTCAACCCCCAGCACCAAAAAAAAAAAGGGCTGGGGATGTAGCTCAGTGGTGGAGTACTCACCTAGCCTGAGCTAAGTCCTGAGTTCAATCCCCAATACTGCAAAAAAATAAATAAAAGAGGGAGAGCGGTAGATAAATTCTATTTCCATTTTCCCTGTCTCTTATTGCCCTGAATAATTAAGATTTTGTTTTAAAAGCTTTGTTTACTCATTCAGCATTTTATTTATTTAGTCCCTTCTCTCTGCCCAGGCCCCAAGTGATATTCTCAGGACAGAAGAACATCTCAGAGCCGGGCACGGTGGTGCACACCTATAATCCCAGTACTTGGCAGGCTGAGACAGGAGGATCGCAGGTTCAAGACCAGCCTCAGCAACTTAGTGAGATCCTGTTTCAAAAAAAAAAAAATACAAAGGGCCGGGGGTGTAGCTTGGAGGTGGAATGCCTCTGGGTTCCATCCCCAGTACCACAAAAAAAGAAAAAAATCGATGAACCTTGAAAACATTGTTGGTCAAGTGAAGGAAGCCAGACACCAAAGGTCTTAGTATATGATTTCATTTATATGGAATATCTAGAATAGGCAAGTCCATAGCAACAGAGAGCCGATTGGTGGTTGCCAGGGGATGAGGGAGGGACAAATGTGGAGTGGCAGCTGGTGAATAAGGGGTTTCCTCTTTTTTTTTTTATGCGGTACCGGGGATTGAACCCAGGGGCGTTCTACCTCTGCGCTACACCCCCGGCCCTATTTTTTTATACTTTATTTTGAAACCGGGTCTCACGAAGTTGCGGAGGCCTCACTAAGGAGAGAGAGAGGGAGAGAGAGAGAGAGGGAGCTGAGGCTGGCTGAGAACCCGGATCCTCCGGTCTCCGCCTCCCAAAGTACTGTGATTACAAGCGTGCGCCACCACGCCCGGCAGGGGTTTCCTCTTAAAGTGATAAAAATATTTGGAATTAGAGGTGTGTGTCACCATGCCCGGCTGAGTGTTTTCTTGAGTGGGATATTGCAACACTCTCTCAAAGCTGCACACGGTCAGGTGGAAGTTCAACTTGGGACGCTTGACTCTCCTCTGTCATTTGCATCCAGAAGGTCCAGCACTATCGATCAGCCTTCACAGAACCCAACCCTCAGATACACAGAAATCAGCTGGGCGTGGTGGCGCACGCTTGTAATCCCAGTACTTGGGAGGCAGAGACCGGAGGATCCGGGTTCGCGGCCAGCCTCAGCTACTTAGTGAGGCCCTCTGCAACTTCGTGAGACCCGGTTTCAAAATAAAGAATAAAAAATAGGGCCGGGGGTGTAGCTCGGAGGTAGAACGCCCCTGGGTTCAATCCCTGGTACCGCAAAAAAAAAAAAAAAAAACACAGAAATCTTGTTTTTGTATCATAACACACGTGGAAATTTTTTTTCTTTTTTTTTTTGTGGTACTGGGAATTGAACCCAGGGGCATTCTACCTCCAAGCTACACCCCTAGTCCTTTATTTTATTTTATTGTCTATGAAACAGGGTCTTGCTAGGTTGCTGAGGCTGGCCTCAAACTTGTAATCCTCTGGTCCCAGCCTCCCAAGTACTGGGATTACAGGCATGAGCCACTATGCCTGTCCACATGGATATTTTAAGAATTAAAATATAGCCGGACATGGTGGTGCATGCTTGTAATCCCAGTACTTGGGAGGCTGAGACAGGAGGATTCAGGTTCACATCCAGCCTCAGCTACTTAGTGAGGCCCTTCGCAACTTAGTGAGACCCTGTTTCAAAGTAAAGAATAAAAAAATAGGGCTGGGGGTGTAGCTTGGAGGTAGAATGCCCCTGGGTTCAATCTCCAGTACTACAAAAATAAATAAATAAATATAAAAATAAAAATAAAATAGGGCTAGGGGTGTAGCTCGAAGGTAGAATGTCCATGGGTTCAATCCCCAGTACCACCAAAAAAAAAAAAAAAAAAAAAAAAAAAAAGCTGAGGCCACCCAAGGGGACTCACAGGCGCATCTCATCTCGCCCGAGAGGCTGATGCGGAGTGGCGGGGCCGGAGCAGGGCTCGGGCCACATGGCCTCGGTGGGCCCCCAGCCCGACTCACCAGATGTAGATGCAGGTGCCCACCAGGAAGGTGTTCTTCAGAGTCCCGATCCGCGTGTCGCGAATGTGCAGGACTCTCACAGACGTATACCCGCACAACTGGGCCTCGGCCGGCATGGCCCAGAAGGTTCTCAGAGCCCAGCCTGGAGAAAGCACCTCTCCGCAGAGTCCCGCCTCTGCCTAAACCCCGGGGCCTCCTGAGCAAAGGTAACTCCAACAAGAAAGGAGATTCCTGGAGGAGAATTGCTTTCACATCTGTTTAACCCATGCCTCACCCAGGGCCTACCCGCCAGGCTCTAACCCTGCCGGAATGCTTGCACAAGCCTCTTGTCACACCCCAGGCCTTACCTCCAGAGTACACGTTGGTCAAAGGGTGTGCACATTTTATATCTTTTTTGTTTTGTTGTTGTTAGCGGGGATTGAACCCAGGAGCGTTCTACCTCCAAGCTATACCCCCAGCCCTGTTGTATTTTTTATTTGGAAACAGGGCCTCACTACGTTGCAGATGCTGGCCTCCAACCTGTGATCCTCTTGTCTCAGCCTCCCATGTCTTGGGATTTCAGGTCTGCATACATTTTATATCTTTTTTTTTTTTTTGCGGTACCGGGGATTGAACCCGGGGCATTCTACCTCCGCACTACACCCCCGGCCCTATTTTTTATACTTTATTTTGAAACTGGGTCTCACGAAGTTGCGGAGGGCCTCACTAAGTAGAGAGAGAGACAGACAGAGAGAGAGAGACAGGGAGAGAGAGAGAGAGAGAGCTGAGGCTGGCCGCGAACCCGGATCCTCCGGTCTCCGCCTCCCAAAGTACTGGGATTACAATCGTGCGCCACCACGCCCGGCCTTCTTTATATCTTGATTCATGTTGTGAGACTACAGGAGGTCGAGCCGTTCCATGATTCCACCAGCCGGGCAAGAGTGTGCATACTACCTTCTTTTTTCATACTGGGGATTGAACTCAGGGACGTTCTACCTCTGAGCTACAACCCCAGCCCTATTTTATTTTTTATTTTGAAACAAGGTCTCGCTAAGTTGTGGAGGACCTCACTAAGTTGCCAAGGCTGGCCACGATTTTGCAATCCTCCTGTCTCAGCCTCCCAAGTACTAGGATTACAGGTATGCGCCACCATACCCAGTTGCACACCGCCTTTTAAGAGGGTCTTGACAAACAGGAGGTTGGCCCTCCTGGCTTGGCTGAGATAGTGATAGGTCTGGGCAGCATGTTAGGGGCGCTGGCAAGAGGAACTAGGGATATTAGTGTGGGAAAGAGGAGAGACCCGCAGTAGCACAAAGCCATTTGAAGTAGAAGAAGGAACCCAGGGTAGTAGTATAGCCAAAGGTGAAAGACGGAGCCGGGCGTGGTGTACACCTGTAATCCCAGTCCTTGGGAGGCTGCGACAGGAGGATCACAGGTTTAGAACAGCCTCAGCAACGTAAGTGAGGCTCTCAGCAACTTAATGAGACCCCGTTTCAAAGTAAAAAATAAAATAGGGCTGGGAATGTAGCTCAGAGGTAGAACACCCTTGGGTTCAATCCCCAGGACCAAAAAACAGAAACAAAAACAAACAAACAAACAAACAAAAAGATGAAAGACATAGGAGGGAGATCCTGGCTCAGAGAGGCCTAACAATGGAGCAGTCCCAGAACAGAGCAAGCGTTCCCTGTGGTTGCTAGAGGATGGCAGTGAAGATGGTGATGGTGATGGTGGTGATGGTGATAGTGATGGTGTTGTTGATGATGGTGATGGTGGTGGTGGTGATGGTCATGATGGTGTTGATAGTGATGATGGTGATGGTGTTGGTGATGGTAGTGGTGGTGTGGTGTTGATGGTGATGGTGATGATGGTGATGGTGATGGTGGTGATGATGGTGGTGGTCATGATGGTGTTGATGATGGTGATGGTGATGGTGTTG
>PVJS01053037.1:0-13415 GCA_004027185.1 Glis glis | reverse complement strand
GCGAACCTGGATCCTCCGGTCTCTGCCTCCCAAAGTACTGGGATTACAAGCGTGCGCCACCATGCCCGGCTTATATTTTAATTGTGATGGTGGTTACACAATCTCATTTGATTGCCAAAATTTGTCATATGATACACTTAAAATAAGTGAATCCTATTGCATTCTAATGATATCTTAATAAAAAGATAATTTTAAAGCCATAAGTCCCTAATTCAAAATAGCTATTCCCCATGGAAAGGGAAGGAGGGAGGTAGAATGGGGAAGTGGGGAGAGCACAGAGCTTCAGTTGCATTGGAAATGTTTTGTCTCTTAAAGATAGGAGCCAGGCGCAGAGGCCCATACCTGTAATCCCAGTACTTGGGAGGCCAAGACAGGAGGATCACAGGTTTGAGACCAACCTCAGCAACTTAGCAAGACCCTCAGTAACCTAGTGAGACCCTGTTTCAAAATTAAAAAGAATTTTTAAAAGGAGCAAGGGGAGCCGGGCGTGGTGGGGCACGCTTGTAATCCCAGTACTTGGGAAGCGCAGACCAGAGGATCTGGGTTCGCGGCCAGCCTCAGCTACTTAGTGAGGTCCTCCGCAACTTTGTGAGACCCTGTTTCAAAATAAAGTATAAAAAATAGGGCCAGGGGTGTAGCTCGGAGGTAGAATGCCCCTGGGTTCAATCCCCGGTACCGCAAAAAAAAAAAAAAAAAAAAAAAAAGGAGCTAGGGGTATAACTCAGAATAGAATGCCCCTGGGTTCAATCCCCAGTACTGAATAAATAAATAAACAAATAAATAAATGAAAGAGCAACCAAAAAATAAATGCAGAAAGCAAACATGAGAAAAGGTTAAGCTGTATGTTATTTATTCTTTATACTTTTTGTATTATAAAAATGTTTCCAAATCATTTTTGAACAAATAAATTAATGAGCTAAAAATAAACTAAAGGATTTTCTCAGACTTCAGTGCAAAATGGCTGAGAGAAAAAGAATGAAAAAAGTTAAATGGCATTGATACTAGATACAGAAGTTTCAATATTTATCTAGTACTCAATAGACATTCACTAAGGAGAAAATGGAGAAAAGAAGATAATCAATCAGTCAATAGGAGAACATTTTCCAGAACTGAAGAAACTCAAGAGTCTTCAGGTTGAGAGGATCAATCAAGTGTTAAACAAAATAAATAAGATAAATGGTGTGTGTGTGGGGGGGTGCACAATTCACTCCTGGACACAGAGGTAAAATTTCAGAGAGCAAAATCTTAATAGTAAAAGGTAGGAAAGAGCAGACTACTTATTCTTAGAGAAATAATAAGGTTGACAAATGAATTCTCTTTAACAACACTGGAAGACAATGGTAAATGAGCTTCAAACTTTAGCAGAGCAGGGTGCGGTGGTGCATGCCTGTAATCTCAGTATTTGGGAGGCTGAGACAGGAAGATCCTCAGGTTTGAGGCCAGCCTCAGCAACCTAGCAAGACCCTGTTACAAAATAAAAGATAAAATAGGGCGGGGGTGTAGCTCAGAGGTAAAGAGGCAAAACGGCCCTAGGTTTAATCCCCAGTATCACAGAAAAAAATTATTTTTCAGCAAAAATTTATTCTGATCTTATACCTAACCCAACTAGCCTTCAAGAGTGAGAGAAAAATTAAAATGTTTTGGACAGACCGACCCTGAGTGAATTTTCTACTCACATACCCTAAAGAACATATAGCTATGATTATTTAATGCTGAGAAATGCATCGTTAGGTGATTTTGTCACTGTGTGAACATCAGCGTGTGCTTGCACAAGCCAGGATGAGAGAGTATACTACATACACACCCAGGCTCTATGGTACACCTATTGCTCCTAGGTGCAGACCCGTTCAGCCTGTCACTGTGCTGAATCCTGTACACTGAACACAACTGTGATACAAGGCTAAGTATTTGTGTGTCTAAACATAGTAAAATATTAGACGATGGAAATTTTTCAGTTCCATAATAATTTTACAGGACCACCATCACACACATGGTCTGTCATTGACCAAAACATGATTACATGATGCATGATTGGAGTCAAGAAAAAGAAAATAAGAGAATTAAAGAAAAGACATGGGCATGATTTAAAAAAAACCTAAAATTTTGTAGGTAAGTCTCATTTTATTTTGTTGTTGTTGTTGTTGTTGTTACTGGGGATTGAACCCTGAGGCATTCTACCTCCAAGATACTCCCCCAACTCTTTTTATTTTGAAACTGGGTCTTGCTAAGTTGCTGAGGGTCTTGCTAAGTTGCTGAGGCTGACCTCAAACCAAGTACTGGGATTTCAGGCATGTGTCACAGTGCCCAGATGTGAAGTCTGATTTTCTTTTTCTGTGGTACTGGGGATTGAACCCAGGGGCATTCTACCTCCAAGCTACATCCCCAGCCCTATTTTATTTTATTTTATTTTTTTATTTTGAAACAGGGTCTTGCTAGGTTGATGAGAGTCTCACTACTTGCTGAGGTTGGCCTTGAACCTGCGATCCTCCTGTCTCAGCCTTTCAAGTACTGGGATTACACGTGTGAGCCACCACACCCAGTTGAAGTCTATTTTTTAATACATGATATGAGAACAGCTACAGCAGCAGCAAAGACACTAACAAGGCAGGATCTAAAGCCCCAGACGACCTCAATACGGGGTGTATTCAGGAGTTGGGACGGGGCATGGAAATGATATTAAAGTGTATAGAAAGGGTAAAGTTACTGAGGAACTTTAGACATATTTGAAAAAATACAAGTAAAAAAATGTGTTAAACATTTAAGGGAAAAAGATTTCTGTCTCTGGGTGGGATACAGTAGGCCACTGTAGGCCAATCCCGTCGTTACATTAACTGGGTAAAAAGAGACACATTGCTAAAGCAGATTGTGAACAGCACCACAGAGCTGGGTGATGAGGGCGAGATGAACTAAATTCAGAAGAGGAAGAGGCCTCCCTGGGTGAGTTGACACCCATCACCGCTGGTTACCTCAGCTCCAGGTCGGCTGAGGATCCCGTGCAGGTATGAGGCTCTGCTGAGGCAAGAGAAGCCAGCAAAGCCTCGGGTGGTCTCCTAGGGCCAATGACGGGTAGAAACTACAGGAGGTCCCAGGGCAAGGCCAGACCCATGGGACTCTTTTTTTTTTTTTTTTAATTCTGGGGCTGTCAGGATTGGCTGATTGGCTGAGCCTTCCGGAAGATGGAGTGAACTCTTCTACCATTTCGCTGTGCTTAGTCTCACTAGCCACAGGAGATAGTTGTAAACACTGACGCTCTCTTCATCAAGAGGCTGAAGAACTAAGCTCAAACTCCAAAGGAAAGAACTGAGTGTCGTGGCTATTTCGTGCTGAGAAGATGGAGAGCTCCCATGCTTTCAAAGGCCCAGAGGGGCTAGAGCCATAGAACAGGCACGAAACAGGAACAGGTTGTGACTTACTAAAAGTTCAGCTCAGCCCTGATGCAGCTCCATTCCTGACTGTATTGAAGCAATCTGTCAGGGTTGAGGGGTCGCTCAGTGGGAGGCTCCTTGCCTAGCCGGTGTGGGGTCCTGGGTCCTATCCCCAGCACAGAGAAATAAAAAATCAGCTCACCCATCATATCTGCTTAGCAGAGGAATGGGAAGACCTTCTTCTATAGCCACTATCCACTATGATTTTTTTGTTTTTATTTTTTTGTGGCGCTGGGAATTGAACCCAGAGGCATTCTACCTCCAAAATATACAGGAAGTTCAGCAAAACTCCAGGAAGATTTTTTTAAAACAAGGAAACAAGCCGGGCATGGTGGTACACACCTGTAAGCCCAGTACTTCAGAGGCTTACACAGAAGGATTGCAAGTTTGAGGCCAGCCTCAGCCACTGAGCAAGGCCCTCAGAAACTTAGTGAGATCTGTTTCAAAATAAAAAACAGGACTGGGGGTATATCTCAGAGGTAGAACACCCCTGGGTTCAATCCCCAGTACCAAAGAAAAAGGAAAACCACATGTAAGGGCTTTGCAGACAAATTGTTAAGAATAAAAGAGATCATCTTACAAGGGGAAGACACAGAGGGGAAAGACACATTACCGCATCTTTGAAGAATGACAGTAGACTTACAGATGACTTTTCAATGGGAAACCACAGAAGCCAGAAGACAGTGGAACGAAGTCTTTAAAGTGGAAAAAGGAAAACTCAGGTGAGCTTGAAAGCTATCTACCACAAAAATGCCCTTCAAAGCAGAAGGTGAAGCAATAATATTTCAAATAAACAAAGGTCGAAAGACTCATTGTCAGATTGAAGGAGCCTTCCTTGGACGAGGGAAATGAGCCCGGGTGGCCGCCGGCAACTGCAGGAGAGTGAAGGAAATACATAGATCCTGCTTTTTAACTCTTTAAACAATAATGATGTGGGGTTTGTAACACATTTAAAGGAAAAATATATGACAATAACACCACAAAGATCAGAAAGGAGGAACTGGACTACTGCGTGCTTCAGGAAATGATGATAGCGCCAACTGAAGGGACAGTCAAACTGCCAAATACACATGTAGTCAGAGTCCCTGAAGAAGAAGACACAGAGAGATGGGACAGGTGATTTTTTTTTTTTTTTTTTTTTGCGGTACTGGGGATTGAACCTAGGGGCATTCTACCTCCGAGCTATGCCCCCAGCCCTATTTTTTATTCTTTATTTGGAAACAGGATCTCACTAAGTTGCAGAGGCCTCACAAGAGCTGCGGCTGGCCACGAACCTGCGATCCTCCTGCTGGGAATGGTGGTGCACGCTTGTAAACCCAGTATTCGGGAGGCTGAGACAGGAGGATCGCAGGTTCGCGGCCAACCTCAGCTACTTACTGAGACCCTCTGCAAGTTAGTGAGATCCTGTTTCAAAGCAAAATAATAAAATAGGACTGGGGGGGTGGAGCTCGGAGGTAGAATGCCCCTGGGTTCAATCCCCAGTACCACAAAAATAAATAAATAAAATAAAATAAGAAGATAATGCCTGAGAAGTCCCCTGAATTAATGAAAGACAGTAAAAAAACAAACCATCCAAAAAGCTCACAGAACATCAAGAAGGGTAATTATTTTTTCTTTAAATAGAGTTGCATCATATTCAAACTGTTTAAAATTAAAGATGAGGAGAAAATCTTGAATCTTATAGGCCACCAGAGGTAAAAGTTACCTTACATACAGAGAGGTACAGAGATGAGAATTATGGCAGACTTCTCAGTAGAAGCTATGCAAGATAGAACCTCTTAGTAATACCTTTGAAGTATTAAAAGAAAAAGTACCTGTCGACCAAGAAAAAGTACCTGTTACCTAGTGAAAATACCTTTCAAATTTTAGGAGAAATTGTGGAAATTCATTATCAGCAGTCCCACACTGAAGACATGTTAGAAGTTTTGTTTCATTTTGTTTTGTTTTTGTGATGCCCGGGATGGAACCCAGGGCTTCATGCATGCCAGGCAAGTGCTCCAAACTGAGTCATACCCCAGCCCCAAAAGAAGTTTTTAGGTAGAAGAAGTTGCAGACAACAGTTAGATCTACAGTAAGAAATGAAGAGCAATGGAAGCAGACTAAAATAAAGCAAGAATGAGAGCTCGGTGTGGTGGCACACACCTGTAATCCCAGTACTGGGAGGCTGAGACAGGAGGATCACAGGTTTGAGACCAGCCTCAGCAACTTAGCTAGACCCTGGTTCAAAAAAACCTGGATTCAATCCCCAGTACCAAAAAAAAGGAAGTATGAAATTCAGTGTATTGTGGATTTACAAATATGTAAAATTAAAGTATATGACAAAATAATGCAAAGATGGGAGAGAGGAATGAGACATATACTGTTGTATGATCCTTGTACTACACATGACGCATTATAATATTTAAAAGTAGACTGATAACAATTAAACATGTGTATTATAAAACTTAGAGCAACCACAAAAAGAATTTTTTCTAAAGATTTTTTAAAGATGTATAAACAGTAAGCCAATAGTAGAGACAAAATGGAATCATAAAATATTTAATCCAAAGGAACGGAGACAAAAAAGAAACAAAGAACAGATGGAGCAAATAAAAAACAACTAACAAAATGCTCTGTTTCAATTTGACCATTTCAATGTTTTCATGAAGGAAAACAGCCTAAATGTACCAAATAAAGAATATTGTCAGATGTTATTAAAAACAATTGCAAGACCAACTACATTTTGTCTGTAAGAAATACACTTTAAATATAAAAGCATAGACAGGGTAAAGGTAAAAGAGCACTATGTTATTAGATCATAATAGAATAAAACGGA
The DNA here is from genome assembly GCA_004027185.1 of Glis glis. Classification (NCBI taxonomy): domain Eukaryota; kingdom Metazoa; phylum Chordata; class Mammalia; order Rodentia; family Gliridae; genus Glis; species Glis glis. The sequence continues at coordinate 7,175 of PVJS01053037.1, read as the reverse complement.
AGATCCATAACAGGCTGGGGAAAAATTAAATACAAAAAAAATGAAAGAAAAGATCAAGAACAGAAGATACCTGGAAAATCTCCCAAATGGTTGGAAATGAAATCATGCATTTGTACGTGATACTTGATTCAAAGAGGAAGTCACAAGGGACTGTAGAAGTATTTTTGGTCAAGGGGCTGGGGCATGGCTCAGTGGTAGAGTGCGTGCACAGTGTGCACTAGGGTTCTGGCTTTGGTCCCCAGCATAAAAACAATTGAGTAGAAATGAAAATATAGTATATCAAAATTTGTTGAATAAGCCGGGCGTGGTGGCGCACGCTTGTAATCCCAGTACTTTGGGAGGCGGAGACTGGAGGATCCGAGTTCGCGGCCAGACTCAGCTCTCTCACTCTCTCTCTCCCTGTTTCTCTCTCTCTCTCTCTCTCTCTCTCTCTCTCTCTTTCTCCTTAGTGAGGCCCTCCGCAACTTCGTGAGACCCAATTTCAAAATAAAGTATAAAAAATAGGATCGGGGTGTAGCGCGGAGGTAGAACGCCCCAGCATTCAATTCCCAGTACCGCAAAAAAAAAATTTTTTTTGTTGAATAAAACTAAAGATAATGCAGAGCATCCAATACTTAGATCAGAAAACAAACCATTTCAGATCAATTTTCTAAGCTCCCAACTTAATCAACTCGAAAAAGAGGATGAAATTAAACATACATCAAGCCAATGGAAAGAAGCAAAAAAGATATGAGTCAAGATCAATGAAATGGAGGATAGAAAAGTGATCAGATGAAACTGCAAGCAGGTCCTTGAAAAGATTATTAGCATTCATCAATCTCTAGCTAAGCTGGCCAAGTACAAAAGGAGAGAAGACAGGGTTATAAATATTAGGAATGAAAGATAGGATGTGACTTCAGATGCTTGCACACATTAGAGGCATAATAAGAGAATCTGACAAATGGCACCATGTTCATAGTTTTGACCACTTAGATGAAATGGACAAATTTCTTGAAAGACACCAACTGTCAGATCTCATTCAAAAAGAAATAGGGCCTGGCACAGTGGTGCACGCCTGTAATCTCAGTACTTGGGAGGTTGAGACAGGAGGATTACGGGGTCAAGGCCAGCCTCAGCAACTTAGTGAAGCGTTCAGCAACCTAGCAAGACCTTGTTTCAAACTAAAAAATAAAAGAGGTCTGAGGGGGTAGAATGTCCCTGGGTTCAATCCCAGTGTAATAAATAAATAAATAAATAAATGAAAAAGCCTGGTAGAGTGGCACATGCCTGTAATCCCAGTACTTGAGAGGCTGAGACAGGAGGTTTGCAAGTTCAAAGCCAGCCTCAGCAACTTAGTGAAATCCTCAGTAACTTAGTGAGACCCTGTTTTAAAATAAAGAATAAAAAATAGGGCTGGGGGTGTAGCTCGGAGGTAGAATGCCTCTGGGTTTGATCCCTAGTACTGCAAAAAAAAAAATTATTCTTTATTTTGAAAGAGGGCCTCACTAAGTTGCATAGGGCCTCACTAAGTAGCTGAGGCTGGCTGAGAAACTGCAACCCTCCTGTCTCAGTCTCCCAAGTACTGGGATTACAAGTGTGTGCCACCACACCCGGCTCACTTTTGGGTATTCATTCAAGAGAAATAAATATGAGGCCGGGCGTGGTGGCACACGCTTGTAATCCCAGTACTTTGGGAGGCAGAGACCGGAGGATCCGGGTTCACGGCCAGCCTCAGCTCGCTCTCTCTCTCTCTCCCTGTCTCTCTCTCTCTCCTTAGTGAGGCCCTCCACAAATTTGTGAGACCCGGTTTCAAAATAAAGTATAAAAAATAGGGCCGGGGGCGTAGTGCGGAGGTAGAACGCCCCTGTGTTCAATCCCCGGTACCGCAAAAAAAAAAAAAAAGAAAAAAGAAAAAAAAGAAATAAATATGAAAATCCACAAAAATAAGTGCACAAGAATGTTTGTAGAAAATTTATTCTTACAGCTCAAAACTGAAAACTGCCCACATGTCCATCACCAAGAGAATGAATAAATTTTTATATATTCATACAATAGAGTATCATTTAGTAATCAAAAGGAACAAGGTAGGGAGACAACAATATGAATTTTAGAAGAACATTATTTTGAGTGAAAAAAGCCATTATACAAAAAATACATACCATGTTATTCTATTTATATGAAATTCTAAAAGAAAACTAATCTATGGTGGACGAGAACTGGCATGGTGGTTGTTACTGAAATGGGGGTATAAATGGGATTGACTGGGAAGGGGCATAAGAGAACTTTCTTGGGTGTTGGTAATGTTCCATAGGTATGTACATTGATCAAAATTCATGTAAGGGTGTACTTGAGGTTTCTACATTTCACTAGGCATGGTGGCAACATTTGTAATTCCAACAACTCAGGCTAAGATAGGAGGCTCCCAGGTTGGAGGCCAGCCTGGACAACTTAGTGATACAGGTCTCAAAATAAAAAATTTAACAGGCTGGAGATGTGGCTCATTAGTAGGGTGCCTCTGGGTTCAATCCCCAGTACCAAAAAAAAAAGTTTTTACATTTCATTATATGTTATGTATTCCTTTTTTTTCAAAAAGAAAAGAAAAAATTGTAGACAAGTTTTGAACACAAGTTAAAGATATGAATACTCAAGTGCTTAAGAGTAAATTGTATTGATGCCTGAAACTTTCTTTGAAGAACATTAAATAGAAGACAGATTGATGATCAGATATCAATATAAAAAGGGAAACAGCTGGGTGTGGTAGGAGGTAGAGACAGGAGGATCACAGGTTCAAGGCCAAGTTAGTGAGATCTTCAGCAACTTAGTGATACTCTGTTTCAAATATAAAATAGGGCTAGGAGTGTAGCTTGGAGGTAGAATGCCCCTGGGTTCAATCCACGGAACAAAGAAGAAGGAAGGAAGGAAGGAAGGAGCACAACTGTCACTTTCTGAAGACAAGATGGGTAGAGAATACAAGAAGAAAATAATGAAAAACTGATATAAACAAATAAGAGAATTTAGTAAGGAGGCTAGATATAAGACCAATATACAAAAAGTAATAGCCTTCCTCACCATTAGTATTAACCAATTATAAAATTTCATAAGGAAAATCCTACTCACAATAGTATAAATAGTTTGGAAATAAACTAAACAAGAAATATATAAGGTCTATATGAAGAAAAGTACTTACATTACTGATATAAATAAAGGACTTTTTTAAAAAGATAAAGTAGAAGCTGGGCGCAGTGGTGTACACCTATAATCTCAGTATTTGAGAGGCTGAGACAGGAGGATCTCAGGTTCAAGTCCAATGCTTGGTAACTTGGTGAGACCCTGTTTCAAAAAAAAATTAATAAAAAGGGCTAGTGGTGTAGCTCAGAGGTAGAGCACCCCTGGGTTCAATCCCCAGGACCACACACACACACACACACACAATCAAGTTGCAAATCTATAAATATGATATAATAGCATTTATGTAAACATAAAATATATACAATGACAGAAATAGTTACTTAGCCAATATCTTTTTTTTCTTTCTTTCTTCATTGATAATGGAAGTAAGATGTAGCTAGCTAAAGACCACAGACTCTAGCTTCCCTTATGGGTGGCCATGTGTCCAAGTTTCAGCCAATAATATATAAACAGGAGTTACTAGTACAGTCTTCTGGGAAGGCTCATTAAAAGGGAAGCAGCTAATGTGGTCTCTTTTTGCTATTTCATCTTTTCTCCTTCCTCCTGTTTTTGTTTTATTTTGTTTTGTTTTGTGGTACCGGGAATTGAACCCAGAGACATTCTGCCTCTGAGCTACACACCCTGACCAATTTTTTTTTCTTCTTTGGAAACAGGGTCTCACTAGGTTGCTGAGAGCCTCACTAAATTGCTGAGGCTGTCTTCGAACCTGCGGTCCTCCTGTCTCAGCCTCCCAAGTACTAGTATTACAAACGTGCACCACCACGCCTGGCTTTTCCTCCCGTTTTGAATGAGGACATGATACCTGGAAATCCAGCAGCCATTGAGGACCACGAAGTGTTAGGAGCCACTAAGGATGGCAGAGCAGAAGGTTCAGAAGAATCCGGTCCCTGATAACCGTGGAGCTGCCATGACACCTACCTTTAGACTGCTTTTATATCAGAAAACAGTAAAGTTCTACTTTTTTATATGCCATTATGGATTTTCAGTCCCTCTTGCTAGTGACAGTTATAAAACTTAAATACCCAGAATATTCACGCCAAAAAGATAACAGTGACGCTGGGGGAAGCTCATTGGTAGAACACGTGCTTAGCACGGGCAAGGCTCTGGGTTCAATTCCCAGCACCAGAAGAACTAAAGAAATACAAATAAATAAAAGATAACATTGGTTGCCTTGGAGAAGGTTTTGAAGTTGGAGGATGAGGGCAGAAACACTCCAATTTTACTTTCTGCATTTCTATTGTTTAAATACTTGAAATCATTCTGTCAAAAAAAAAGAAAACAGCCAGGCGTGGTAGCCTTGTAATCCCAGTACTTTGGGAGGCGGAGACCGGAGGATCCGGGTTCGTGGCCAACCTCAGCGCGCATGCGCACGCACTCGATCAATCGACTGATCGATCTCTCTCCCTCTCTCTCTCTCTCTCCTTAGCGAGGCCCTCTGCAACTTCGTGAGACCCGGTTTCAAAAATAAAGCATAAAAAAAATAGGGCCAGGGCGTAGCGCGGAGGTAGAACGCCCCTGCGTTCAATCCCCGGTACTGCAAAAAAAAAAAAAAAAAAAAAGAAAAGAGATGGAAGAATACTGGTAAGGTGGTGTGAGAAATAGTGGATGTCTCTGGCTAGCAGGATTATCTGTTACTTGTTTTATTATGTTTTCTACATTTTGTTTTTGGCGCTGGGGATTGAACCCAGAGGAATTCTACCTCCAAGCTATACCTCCAGCCCTATTTTATTTTGACACAGGGTCTCACTAGGTTGATGAGAGTCTCACTACTTGCCGAGGCTATCCTCGAACCTGCGATCCTCTTGTCTCAGCCTCCCAAGTACTGGGATTACAGGTGCGCACACCATGCCCAGCTATTTTCTACATTTTTAAAATAAATGAATCAGCTTAAGGACAAGATTCATTGAAGGTTATTCATTCTCATATTCATTTTTTTCTCTCTTTCTCTCTCTCTGTCCTAGTGATTGAACCCAGGGGTGCTCTATCTCTGAGCAACACTTCCAGCCTTATTTTAGTTTTGTTTAGAAACAGGGTCTCACTAAGTTGCTGAGGCTGCCCTCAAACCTGCAATCCTCCTGTCTCACCCTCCCAAGTACTGGGATTACAGGCATGCACCACCACATCTAGCTGACAGTTATTCTCAAGAAAGAGGAACAACAGAAGGGAACAGAGGAGAGGAATAAGAAAAAGAAAGAGGGAGCCAGGTGTGGTAAGGCACGCTTGTAATCCCAGTACTTGGGAGGATGAGACAGGAGAATCACAGGTTCTCGGTCAGCCTCAGCAACTTAGTGAGGCCCTCTACAACTTGTTGAGACTCTGTTTCACAGTTAAAAAAATAAAGTAGGGCTGGGGGTGTAGCTCAGAGGTAGAATGCCCCTGGGTTCAATCCCCAGCACCACAAAAAGAAAAAAAGAAAAAAAAAGAGGGAAAATATGACACCCAGAGTCCTGAGAGAGACAGATAAAAGAAGAGCAAGAGGCCGGGCGTGGTGGCGCACACTTGTAATCCCAGTACTTTGGGAGGCGGAGACCAGAGGATCCGGGTTCGCGGCCAGTCTCAGCGTGCATGCGCGCGCGCATGATTGATCAATTGATCGATCTCTCTCCTCTCTCTCTGTCTCTCTCTCTCTCTGTCTCTGTCTCTCTGTCTCTGTCTCTCTGTCTCTCTGTCTCTCTGTCTCTCTCTGTCTCTCTCTCTCTACCTAGCGAGACCCTCCGCAACTTCGTGAGACACAGTTTCAAAAATAAAGCATAAAAAAATAGGGCCGGGGGTGTAGCGCGGAGGTAGAACGCCCCTGCGTTCAATCCCCGGAACCGCAAAAAAAAAAAAAAGAAGAGCAAGAGAAGAGACAGTAGACGTTGAACGGACAGATGGCAGTACAGCCCTATGCTCAGACACCCCCTTAAGATACTGCTCATCAGCCAGGTGTGGTGGTGCATGCCTATACTCCTAGTACTTGGGAGGCTGAGACAGGAGGATTGCAGGTTCGAGCCTTGGCAACTTAGTGAGACCCTCAGCAACTTAGTGAGATCCTGTTTCAAAATAAAAAATAAAAAGGGCTTGGGGTATAGCTCAGAGGTAGAATGCCCTTGGGTTTAATCCTCAGTACCAAAGAAAATAATAATGAATAAGATCATGCTGGTCAAATTCATACCCAGATCCCCACAAGACCCAGCTCTCCATTCTGGCCAACAGCTCAACCTGCCTATTATAATGGTGAATCCAAGACAATGTCAGAGTCACTCATCATCTATGAAGGGGCTACAGACCTGTGATGGGCTGGAGACCATAGAGCCCATCTCAGCAGGCTCTACTCCCTTCTTCTACAGGGGAGCATCCTGGTCTTTGACCCTCACAGTCCCTGAAGTCCTCTCAGTGAATGGGACTGAGGAGGGGTCCTTTGTCACCAGGGGAAGAGTCCCCATCGGTTCCCAGAGGGAGCCAGAAGTGGATCTGAGACCCATGAGGTCATTGTGTCATGCTGCCAGGCAGAGTCTGCGCTTGTGTTCTCAGCCTGAACATCCAGGTAGGAGACAGATGAGAGGGAGGTCGGATCATGTTCTGAATGTAACCTTCCTACATAGAGGTCCTTGGCATGGGGGGACGATGGAAAAGAGGAGGCAGGAGAAAGCGAGAGCTCAGTGTGGTCAGGACTGGGAAGGCTGGAAAAGCCCAGCAGGAGGAAGGGAGAACTTCAAACCAGAGTCCAAAAGTGCTGGGGCACACAGTCCTGGTCTGGGGTGGAATTGATATTCCTAGGGCCTCATCCCTTGATTGATAGAAATGAAGACATATTAAGGATGTCAAAGGCCGGGCGTGGTGGCGCACGCTTGTAATCCCAGTACTTTGGGAGGCGGAGACTGGAGGATCCGGGTTCGCGGCCAGCCTCAGCTCTTGCTCTGTCTCTCTCTCTCTCTCTCTGTCTCTCTCTCTGTCTTTAGTGAGGCCCTCCGCAACCTCGTGAGACCCGGTTTCAAAATAAAGCATAAAAAATAGGGCTGGGGGCG
>PVJS01053036.1:0-13417 GCA_004027185.1 Glis glis | reverse complement strand
CCTCGTCCTCTACGAAAGCAGGGACCACATTGGGTTGGCTTGTCATTACTCTACCAGGGCCTTGAAGAGTATCAAACACATATCAAGTATATGGGAAGGGAGGGAGGGAGGGAGGGAGGGAAGGAAGGAAGGAAGGAAGGAAGGAAGGAAGGAAGGACAAGCATATCTTCTGGGATTATGAAATCTGAAGTAATTTTATGACCCATGTGAATGGAGACAAGGAAAATGCCCATGGAAGGTGTGATAGTTGGTCTGGTTTGTCAACTTGACCCACCTAAGATCATGTGACTTTGGTTGTGTAACAGCAGATTGAACCGGAAGTCCTGCCCTAAATGTGAGTAGCAGGGTTCTGATAGGTGCAGGACTTAGATAAAAGAAGGAGAAAGCTGCGTAGAGGGAGCTGAGACTCTTCCTGAAGAAAACGCATCTGCTCTCGTCTGAGATCGTCGGTTTCCAACTTTGCCGTTTCCTTGAAGAGCTTCTTGATCTTCTGCTGTCGTCTGAGATCGTCGGCCTCCAGCCTTCGAACTGAAACTTCACCATCGTTTCTCCGAAGAGCTTCCTTATCTTCACATCTTGGACTGGACTGAATTGGTGGTTGCTTCAATCCTAAGGCTCCAGCTCTTAGACCACCTGACCAGCTACTGATTCCTCTGATTCTTCACGTGCAGTCGAAACTCAGGACTACATTGTGAGCTGATCTAATAAATCCCTTTTTCATATACTCATTCTGTGAATTCTGTTAATCTAGTGAACCCTGAGCAATACAGAAGGCAGGGCAACTTTCTCACTGATAACACGTGCTCATGGTTTGAGCACGTATGGCCAATTGTCACCCTTTATTTGTTTCTAGTTTTATTGTGGCAGGATGTACAGTGTGATGATTCATAACATACACATTGTAAAATGATTACAACGGGCCAACTAATGAACATAGCCATCCCCTCATGATTACCATTTTTATATATTTGATGAGGGCCCATAAGCTCTATTTTCTTAACAAATTTCAAGTTAACAATATAGTATCATTAATTATAGTCATCATACTATACATTTAGATATCCAGAAATTATTCATTGTATAACTGAACATTTATGACCCTTGGTCAACATCTCTTTGTTCTCCCTTTTCCCTCTCAGACCCTGACAACTACCATTCTACTTTCTGCTTCTATAAGTTGCCTTTTTTAGATTCCACATATAATTGAGATTACAAATTATTTTTCTTTCTGGGTCTGGTTTATTTCACTTAACCTAATGTCCTCCAAGTTCACCCATGTGGTTGCAAATTGTGGGATAACATTCTTGTTATGGCTGAATAATATTCCATTACATATACACCATATTTTCTTTATCCTTCCATCTGTGGCTAGATACTATGGTGTTTCCATGTCTTGGCTATTGTGACTATTGCTGCAATGGACATGAGATTACAGATTCTTTTTGAGATACTGGTTTCATTTCCTTTAGATAGAAGCCCAGAAGTGGGATTGTTAAATCATATAGTAGTTCTTTATTATTATTATTTGTTGAGAAACCTTCACACAGTTTTCCATAATGGCCAAAATCTGTCCCTTTTTGAAATCAGAAACATTAGAAGGTGAGGGGAGGAAGTTTTTTCTGTTAAAATGAAATCCATTTTTATCATCTTTCAAAATCCTATTTATCTGAAAACAAAAGCACTATGTCTATTCAAGCATTGGATATAAGTAAAAAGTCATGCTATGTTCAAGGGATATTGACCACCATGGCAGGCAGAAGGTGATGAGGTGAAAATCCTAGACTCTGTGTCATAGGAGGCTGGGTTGAGGGAAAGCATGCTTATCCAGGAAAGGGAAAACCTACAGGATATATGACACCTGCTATTGAATTTCTCACAGGTTGTCACATACAGTGGGAAGTAGATTTATTATTTGTAGTTCAACATCAAAGAACAGAATGGATGATAGGCCCAGGACACAGATTTGGGCAAAACATAAAGACACATCATCTGGCAAATAGAAAAATCCATAAGGCATCTGTCTGCCCCACAAATAGGGTAGGTCAGCACTGCTCAAAGCATGATCCCCTGGTTGGTTTCTGAACTGTCACTACTAGTCTGTAACAAAGCACAAATAGAAAACGAGAGCAAGCATTTAGAGGCATTTATAGCAAAATCTAACTACTGTGATGTACAAGCACGGGCACATCTTATAAATGGCTTAGAGACTAGCTGTTCCTTATCAAGTCCTGTGGCCTGAACTGGGTATTAGTCATTCTCAGTAAGACTGCATTATAATGTGGACATCTTAGATTTATTTGGAAACCCCAAAATATGTAAGATCCCAGATATACTGCTTTCATCAGTTGAAGATGAATGTACCTAAACTTTCAGGATAAAATTATTGCAACAGACTATTAATAAGAAATTGGAGATGAATGTTTAAAACACAGTATTACTTGTTTCATTTTAAATTAAAAAATTTAAATGGAAGACCATTGACCTGTTGTAATTGCTTTAAAATCACTTCTTTTTCCATTCCTACTAACCTAGCTCTGGCTTGTCTACTATGATAGATATTGCAGCAAAACATAGAAACAGTTTGAATAGACATTGCCCCCTGGGAGTGCCATTGTTGTCAAGCCAATCTTAAACAGATTAATTAGCAAGCAAGAAGTTCACTCATTTTTCACACTAAGACCTTTATTCCTGGTGTTTACTGAGAATATATGTATAAATATTCAATACAGACACTCCCTATTTCACTTATAACTTATTGCACTGCTGTCAAATTGCAAAAGTTTGCTTGTGTGATAGCAATTCTTTATATGAATCACCTATATGCACACCTGTAATTAAGCATGTTGTTGTAATTCATTGTTTTTCTAGGCTATGTTTGTTTTGATGAGATTTATTAAAATGGAATTTTTTGCCAGTGAATCACATCATCAAAACTGTGGCTTAATGCTTTATGTGCTCCTTTAAATTTGTTTCTTCCAGCAATTTATCCATATCATATTTTACAAAGTATTGGTCTAAATTGGATTGGAAATTTTACAAACAGATCCTTAGCCACGGAAAGAGAAGCCTTGGTGTAGATTTCCTGGTATAGTTAGAGATGAAGGAGCCATGGCCCTGGAAACCAGGTTGCGAAAAGATGCTTTGGGAGTTGGTTGACACTGTCTTTCATGACCCCTTGATACAGTGTCTTGCATATTTAACCTCGGGGCTAAATATTAATTGTACAAAATAAACCTGTAAGCATCATGCCAGTTGTAGGCAATTGCAAATACCAAACTTATGAATGCAATAAATTGCAAATACATTTTTAAAAATAACTACATAGTCCAAAGGAGGCAACAGAGATGGCCAAAGGCTCAACACAGATCACATAAGTAAGGCTTGATGGAAACACAGCTTTTTTAACCAGGAAAAGTAAAATCACCAAAATAATTCATCACCATCTTTAAGACGTCTTAAGGATGTCATGGTGAAAGTGAAGAGAATGGTAAGAAGCACACTGAGGAGATCCAAGGGGCAAAACTAGGGCTAATGGGTAGAAAGTTCAGAAAGGCTGAAAGTGATTCAAAAGAGAATTTCTCAACATTCACATCAGCTCAGAAGAGAGCTGCCTCATGTGGTGGTGAGTTCCCTGCTGTTGTTCTTCAGGTTCACTAAAAGATTGGGGGAGTTGAGTAGCTGGAGAGAAGATCCCTGTAGAAAGCAGAAGAGCCTAGGGCTCTTAGTAATTGTGCCAAGGGCTGTGCTAAGCCTTTTACTCTGTAATTCTAACCTCATGGAAAATCTAGATGGAAGGTATCATTATCTCTATTTTATAAATGAGAAATCAGGCGCTCCAAGTGGCTAAATCTGTTCACAGAGATACAGAGGCGGTAGGTATGAGGTTCCATCCCTGGGCTGACTACATGCTCAACCAGAATACAATACTGTCCCCAACTCTGAAAGCCCACAATTCTATGTACTCAAAACCCCGAAATGCAACCAGAAACCTAAAAAGAAAAGAAATACCTCCAAGTTCAAAGTGACCAAACTTTTTATTCTGCATGAAGTGCCTCTTGGAGTTTGGGGGCTCTTAATTCTCTGAACACTTGCAGGAGGTGCTAGAGCCTCTCCTCTTCCTTTCTTTGTGCTTCTTTCCTTTCTGTAACCTTCCTCCTTCCCATCTCCAAGTGTCCAGACTCTCCTGATGCCTGGGATAGACAAGATCTCACGGGTCCCCTGTAGACATTCCAACTTCATCTCCTCCCCAGGATGCTCGCTGTACTTTAATAGAGAGGGCTAGAGACATTTGCCCAAAGAAAGGAACTGCAATGGTGAGATTTCTGACACATCAAGAAAGATTCCTTTATGTGAGAGCCCTTCTAGCAATCCTCAGTCCTCCTGCAGAGGGCACCACTGAGCCTTCCTGGCAAAGGAGTCCTTAGGAAGATTTACATGTCCTCTTTTGTAAAGAGAAGTCCATGAAGTGACTTGAGTAAGACAGAGCATCCCTTCTTTGATTCTTGCAGAAACAGGAAAGAGGTCCCAAGCTCTGACTCACCGTCCAATGGCCTGACCCTGAGCAACCCGGCCCCATCCTGGTCCTAGAGTGTGTCTTCTGTCTGCTCTTGCTCTCCGTTGCTTTTGATTTTGTACACCCTGAGTCATCTCTGCCGATTCCACGCGACCAGCTGGGTGGCCAGCATCCAGCTCTGTGTCGCTTGCCTGGATGGATGAATGTGTGTCCCCATAAGCATCTGTCTCTGCACCTTGACGGTGACCAGCAGTAACTCCCCATCATCCTTGCCTTCAGCACTTGGCCCTTTGAGCAGTCACCGGCAAAGCTGTCCTTTCCTCCTAATGGATCTGTCAGATTGTATAACTGTATCCGCTTACTTCTGACAGCATTTTTAGCTTTGTGTAACCTCCAAACAGATGAATAATTTTCACTTGTGCATTTCAATGAGCTTGGGGAACATTCAGGGTTCAGAGGTACAGCTAGAACTATTTCCAGAAGGATGAGTCAAATAATGTCGGGGGGTGACTGGGAAAGAGAAGAAAGGACCCTGCCATGCGGCTCCAGAGCCAACAGTCCTGATGTGCACTTCGGGGTCACTATTTCCAACTTACAAATCCTTGGCTGTTGAAATAAAATGTCTGCCTTTTTGTTCTGCTTCCACTTTCTCCTCCTTCTCCATCTCCCTCTCCTCCAGTCCCCAACTCCTTGAAAACACTGCCTCGTGTTCACATATAACCTGCTAAGCCTCCCCTAGTTATTAGAAGACTCCTTTTCTATAAGCTTTCGGAACCCTGTACATTTTCCAACAGTTTGATCATTGTTTTCTATGTCAACAGGACTGTCCTTCTTCCAAGGATATGCCTGGGAAAATGTCTAGAGGGGGCCCTTCACTTTTTGTTCTCAGATTCCCCTATAGTATGTGTCTCAAACAGACAAACACGAAAGTTTTCTCAATCGACTCTCATGGCTCTGAAGGTGCCTTTAAAGAAAGCAAGATTTTCAAAATATCCCACAAAAAAATATTCCCAATACAACACTCATTACAATACCCTGTCAGAGTGTGGTCCAAAATAAATTGAGGATTTGCCTGTACAACAGCTTCAAGATGTTCAGAAGGTGTCAAAAATGGAAGGAGGATCTAACACTCATCAGAGCATTCAGTTAACCAAACCCACAACCCCCAGGGCTTTAAGAATATACAAACTGCGAGAGTGGAGGTGAAACAGTCTGATTGACTGACTCCGAAGGTGCTGGTGACGAGCGGGAGCCGGAGCGCTTCCCAGACACAATTACGTACAGGCAGCTCGAAGTCAGAGTCGCCAGCCTTGGAGCAGCACGTTGCACAGAATGGTAGTTTACATCATCTGCGTGTGGCAAAAGTATTCTGAGTGTGAACAAATAGTAGAAACTGCACTTGGAGAAGCTGGATGGATTTCGCCTTCCCATGGGGGAGTGGAAATTTTGGACCAGATCTGCTCCCTGCTCCTGGCGCTGTGGCTGGGCTCCTACCAAGGCCCCAGCTCCTTAGCATTGGAAGCAGCTCCAGCCTTGCGTGCCAGTTTGGCCACCTGAGTGGAAGGCTCCGGCTCTCTGACAGCCAAGGTGCCCCAAGAGCTTCCCGTTTCCATGGCGCCACACATTCCACCCATTTTCTTTCCTCTTTCTCCTCCCACCTCTCTGGATACTCTCTCCCAGGCTCGTCCCCAGGCTCCTCCCTTACCTGCTCATGTTTCTCATCCTTCCCTTTGGGGTTCTGCTTTCCTCACTCTTTATACCCTTGATGGACAAGTGTGGCCATTCTCCTGGCTCCAACCTGCATGCTGAAGTCTCCCAAATCGACAACCTCAGGAAAGTGATCTCTTCTACCATGTCTTCTGTGGTCTAGCACCTGTTCTACCCCATGCATCCTGATACTCTGGTGTTTTAGCTCTACCGGTGGGACGCCCCATTATTCGTTCAATCTTGGACCCTGCGATTTTGCCTAATCAAGAAGGCAGCACGATGACGTGAAAGTGCATGGAACTTGAAAGCAGGCAGAGTTTGAGTTCTTGTTCTACTTTTGAGGAGTTAGTTGTGTGTCTGGATCACCTATCTCCACCCTCAGATTCCTCATCTAGACAATGCAACCAAAGCTACAGGACTGTAATAAGGGTTAGTATTCCACACAGGACTTTTCTCACAATTGGCCCTAAATAAGTGGTATTGATAAGATGATGATGATGATGATGATGATGATAGCAATAATGACAGAGTTTGGCATGCCCTTCTGGAAGTGGCCTTCTGCTCCCCCAGACTGAGTTGGACCTACACTGTCGGTTAATCCCATAGATTCTGCCTCTTCCTGTTTGCGTTCTAGTCTGGTCCCACCTCATCTCATCTGGGCTGTAGTTAATCTACTCCCAAGAAACCCCAGTATGAGACAGGAAGTTCTGTTAATAATCAAAACCATTCGATGTTCAACAGGCAACAAACTATTTTTCTACTGACTTCTCAAAAGAAATTAATTTCTGAAACTATCTCTGCTCTCAGCTTCTGGGAAAGATGACTACAGTCACACTGGATGGTTTGTGAAGCAAGGGGCTTGCATGGGGTCCAGAGGGGAAAACAGAACATGGCAGAACTGAAGACACCAGAGACGCCCCAGTAGGCTGGATGTTCCGTCCTTGACTGTGGTTTCAATCAGCATTGCTGTGATCCAACACCTGACGCAAAAAACTCAGAGGAAGGAAGATTTGCTTACAGATCTAGAGATTTCAGTCCAAATATGTAGTTCATTTATACCAGATGCCAAGCAGGAGCCGGAACTATAGATACTCAGGGCATGGTGGCAGGAAACAAAGAAAGCAAAGAGGGGAGGGACGTATATAGTCTCCAAGGCCATGCCCCCAGGGACCCACCTCCAACCACGTTCTGCCTTCAGAGGCCACCCCGGATCAATATCCCTGAGGCTGCCTCCAGAGCATGAGGTCCTCGGGACATTTTACTTTCAAATCATAACAACTGTGGAAAGCTCTCAAATGGATGTGGTGGTCCACCTGAAATCAATCTCAAAGGGTAAGGCTGTCCTCCAAGTACTCAAAATTCTCTTAGAAACACTGCAAATAATGGTGACCTTATCGAAGCATTTCGGGACTCTATTTTCTCTGTTATAAAGTGTTTTCATTTCTTATATTTTAACCAAATTAAGTGAAATAGTTGTATTACCTTTTCATCAATTTCTCTTTCCGAGCTGCAATCAATGCCCACCTTCATCCAACATTGCATAATATAGTGAGTAAAGCCTCCTTACTTCCCTCCCTGCCCCTTGTACCTTCACAGAGAACATCTCGCTCTCCCTTACCCTTCATCTTTTTATTCAGAAGAGCCCACACCCCCCAAAAGCACAACAGCCCTCATTTAGGTGGAGCTCAGCTCAGCATCAGGCACTGGAGCTAATCACCCTCACAATAGGGTACCCCACTCTGAATGCATCCCCTCAAGCTTGCTCCCCAGCCTTTGCCTCTTCTTGGTACACATAGAAAACAATACTGTGTACATAGCTCCTTGGGGTACACTGAAGAAACTGCTCACAGCTGGAGGTAACTAGGCCACAACTCTGGAGAGCCCCAGGACTTGCCTGCTGCCCCAAGAACCGAGGGGATCAGTGTCTCAGACACACCTGCAATCCATTTGTAGCAGCTCAGCAAGCCCTGGCACCCCATCGGGAAGCTCTACCTAAAAGATTGTCTTATTGCCTGAGAGACCAATAGAATGCTCATTCCATTAAATAAGATCTTCTCTTCAGAAAGTCCCAAGTCTATTTTTCCCCTCAGTGTTAGCCTCTCTGAAATATGTTTCCCATTCAGTAGTCAGTGCTTCGTCATGCTCGGCAAGGAGAATGACCTGGTGGCCACAGTAAAGAAGCAGGAGCCATGTGGATTCTGAATTTATGATTCAGCAGCCACAGTTTCCGACTCACTCATGTTAGATGACCTGTGCAAAACCATTGGGCTTTGACAGGCCCTAATCAGACAAGCCGGAAAATGATAGCAGAATAGGTTTCTTCTGGAAACCAAACACGGTGTGAAAATTGAGACTTCCTGAGCAGATAAATTAGAAGCAAGCTCTACAGGAGAAGCATGACGAAAGCCATATGTTGAACTTTGGCAGATGCAAGGGCGAAAATAACCATAGCCTATAATATCACACAGTGTCACAGTCTTGCACACCTATAAACTGCTGGCCACTGTCCCTTCTCTGCCACAAGCAGGATTGTACAGTCATGGCCACCGAGCCAGGCGATCCTGGGTGGAATCCTGCATCGTAGCTGTGCAGTGCCGGGCATGTGACTCTATCTCTTCCACATGGCTCCTAGTTCTTTATTGTGGCCAAGGGAAGTTTTCTAAAGGGAAAGGAAATCACTAAAAAAAAAAAAAAAGAATCTCAGAGTATTAGGAAGGAAGGAAGAACAATGAAAAGAGCAAAAATATGAAATATCATAAACATTCCTTTTCTTCTTGAGCTTTTGAAACATTGTCATATGTGGTTTTAATGTATATGGAGGAGATATATAAGATAATTTAAGTGTAGAAGGATAAATGGACTTAAGGAGAGATATAGTGTGCATATGATTCTCATAGTAATGTGCACATCAACCCCTAGAAACTTCATCCAAAAAGATACACTTAAATACATTATAGATAAATAGAAATGAAATTCTAAAAAAACATTTTATTAATACACAAGAAGGTAAAATAGAAATGAACTCCAGAGGGAACAAATAGAAAACATTTAAAAATGTCAAATTTAAGTACAAACATATAAATAATTACATTAAATGTAAATAGTATAAATACATCAATCAACAAATATCAAAAGAACAGTTACACACATACACAGACCTCTTTTATAGGCAAGTAACTTGCCCAAGGTTCAGAGAATGGAGAGCTAACCTGTCTGAGCACAGGCAGCATCGCCCTGGTGACAAGTTTCTTTTCTGCAAAAAAACATTTCTACCCAATGATCTGACATCCTGCACATGCCTATATGAAGCAGCTTTTAAAAATCACTATTTCAAAAGTCTTAGGTGAACTCCTTTATCAAAGTGCTAATAATTTTGGGTCTTTTAGTCATTCAAACATTAGTGTGAATTAATTTTTATCTCAAAAAGTAATTTGCATTGAAGGACTGAGAATTGGGAGAGAAGTTATCACCAAGGAGAACTAGTGGAAACCTCTGGCAGTAAGAATGGATGTCAAGGGTGTTATAGGGTTTAGTGACAAGGACTTAGCAAGCACTGCTACAATGGTCACAAACTCAGGCAGAGTCCAGCAGAGTGACTTCATATATGAGAGACGGGATATGTCAGAAAGACCCACTGATAATACCTTATCCCGCACTTCTGGAAGGAGCTCGGATTTTAACCTTATACAAAAATGTGTACATCAAAATAGAAACACAGTCCTGTGTACTGTGATAGCATCATATAACTAATGCAAACTGCTATGGAGTGTAGCTAAGAAGCGAGCCCCTCTGCTGGTCCCCCCTGGGCTCTTCTTACTTTTGTCAAGTTGCTCTTCTTGCGCCACAGTGTTCCAGTCAACACAGGTGAGAATCTGCATGACCCACCACCCATCCTGTTCGACACTACATTCAGTATCCCTCTACACACAGCACGCCCTTACCATGCTGCTGGCCTTTCTGTGGCCATCTGAGCTCTCCTGGCAGCATTCCCTGCTCTGCTGCTCCCTCGACAAACAGGTAGTGTCCATGTCTAGTCTATCAGATCAGCCCAGGCTATGCTACAGTAACAGATTAGCCTTACATCCAGTGACTTACCACTACAGAAAACTATTAACTCATTCTTGCCATAAATCCATTCCAGGTCTGTGGGGGGGCTCTGCTCCTCATAGACCCTAGGGGCCCAGGCTGGCTGAGGCTCCACCCTCTAGCAGCTCCATCATGCAGAGGATACAGATTTCTCAGCTGCCACACACAGGGAGACAAGAGAGAGACTAGAATGGCGAACCTGTCATTGCCTCTGCCTGAAGGTGCCACCTGTTTTGTTTTGTTCATTTTATACTGACCAGAAAGAGATCAGTGGCCTCACCTAACTGCAGGGGTCTGGAGGTCTTAGAGTTAATGAGAGTATTTGGTGAATGCTGCTGTCTTCTTTAGTACCCTGCAGCAATATCACAGAGGGGCTGCAAATGAAAATTGCACGTAAATGCTACATAGCCTGTTGTGTTTATCATCTCAACCCAGTGGGTGTATAAATTCCAAATGGTGGCATTTTCTTCCTCTGGCCAATTGCAGCTGTGATCTGCTAAGCTTCCTCTTCCTGTCATTTACCCACATCTCAGGCAGATCCATCCCATCATTTCCCACCATCCACATTTATGATTAGACCAGTGCCATCTGATGCAGGGTAGAACTGCACTGAGACCCAACACACATGTGTTCTTTCCTTCCCTCCATGCAGGGCAGGCTTGTGCTAGAGGGTCGAGAGGGCAGGAGGAGGGTTAGCCCTGCCTGCCTTTTACCCTTCTTGTCCCTCTCCCCCCAGGAGCAGGGAGGAGTCATGGATTATTCTGGGATAACATCTCCTTCACTTTCCACGGCCTGGGTTGGGAGAGGGAGCAAGACATAGTTTGTCCATCTCTCTAGACTCTGGCTTCTTCCGTCACTGACACCCCGGTGTCACCCTTAGAGAAAGACAGGGTACCACTGTGATTCCCACAAGGACGATGACACCTACCCACATGTCCCAGTCCTCTGCTACAGAGTTGGGATGTGGTAGGTGGGAATGTTGGTGACAGAAGTAGAGTATGGTTTTGCCAACTCATGATAAGCTCCTGACAGGATAGGGAGGACCCTGCTCCATTGCTACTGCTGACTTTAGAACTCTAGTCAGTGGCACCTGCTGGTTTATGCTCTGGGCTGTGGTGTCAGCTCCAGGGCCATAGATAAAACCACAAAACCCATGTGCCCAAGAGTCCAGTAAGCTAAGTCTAGAGAGGCACCTGGTCTACCAGATGGACAAAGCTGGCAAGCAAAGCGTACATTCTGCCTGGTCATTCAGGGACTCGTGATCCCAAGGGAATCTCACACTTGAAGTTTGGTGCTCTGCAGCTACCATTTTTAGATTATTGATAGTTCCTTGAATTTCTATCGCATAACTAACTGTGTCCCTGCCTGTCCCAATTTATATGTTGAAGTCCCAACTCCCAGTACCTGAGAATGTGAGTGGATTCAGAAATGGGATCATTGCAGATGTACTTAGTTTAAATGAGTTTCTATTGGAAAAATGGGCTCTGATCCAATATGACTGGTGTCCTTATAATAAGAAGAAGGTTGGGCACAGAGCTAGACCCATTCAGAAAGACAATGCCAAGACACAGGGAGAACACCATCTACAAGCCAAAGCAGGCCTGAGACCGCCAGAAGTTGGGAAAGATGCCCCCTCACAGCCCTCAGAAGGAGCCAACACTTCCAACACCGTGACCTCAGAGGCTCGCCTCCAGAGATGTGCGATGATAAATTCCTGTTGTTTAAGCCTCCTGGTTGGTGGTACTTTGTTAAGGTGGCCCCGGGAAGCCAACAGCAGTACATGAAGGCCAATGGGACAGTGGCTCACGCACCAGAGCTTGGATCCTCAGCGTACATGTCTTCAAGACACCTCCATGCCTCCCCAGAATGGGCTCTTGGCTATCCCCTTGTCCCTACTCAGTGAACCCCACCACCCTTCCTGCCAAGTGAGGCATGGGGAGGATTCTGAGCATACACATCTCATGTACTGAGTCACAGCACCCACACTGGATGCCTGTGATGGTCTGTCCTGCAAGTGTCCCCATGCCCAGGGAGAGGGAAATTAAATAGTGAGTTAGAAACATCATGACAAGTTTAAAGAAAGACCACAGAAGCAAAGAAAATGTTGTTTTCTGCTCTCTGAACAAGAGCTCTCCATTTTTGTTTTGCATGGGACCACACAAATTATGTAGCCAGCTATGTGGGACAGAATAATGAAGTCTCAACACACTTAGGGAAGCAAAAGGATAAAAATGGAAGGAAGAAGCACTGATAACTTTGAAGCCCCTGGTTCCAGCTATTCCTGATGCCCAGGTATCGGAGCTTGTGGCTTCTCTGAAATGAGCCAGTCCCCTTATACTGCATTCATCATTCATTTTTTAAAAAGTTGAGTTAGTTGTTCCATAATCTAAAACCAAATGAATCCTAGCTAATAATAGCATAGCTGCATTTCCGAGTTTGGATTCTCTAAATTCAAAATAGCACAAAAAATTTAAAAATTACTAAAATTTTAATTTTGTATGCAAATTTTGAAATAATGCAAATCCTCTAAACTTTCTGAAAATTCCTTTGGATCATATCATTTCAAGCTATCTGGATGAATGGATTATAAAGTATGTGTCAGCCAGGCGAGGAGGCTCATGCCCGTAATTCCAATACTTGAGAGGCTAAAGCAGGAAGATCACAGTTTCCAGGATGGCCTCAGCAATGTAGCAAGACTCTTAGCAACCTACCAAGACCCTGTTTCAAAACAAAAAGAAAATGTAAAAAGAGCTGGAGATGTAGCTCAGAGGTAAAACGCCCCTAAGTTCAATCCCCAGTACCAATAAATATATAAGTAAAGTATGTGTCACACTAAAATAACATGTGAAAACCTTTTCATCTATTAATTTAAAACATCCACCATCTTTTACCAAGATTGGTAAATCACACTCTTGTTGTGATAGTTAATCTAAGTTGTCAACTTGACCTGATCATGACACACCCAAGATTATGTGATTTTGGGTGTGTAACAGCAGATTAAAGAGAAAGCCCTGCCCTGAATGTAGGCAGCAGAATTCTGATAGGTGCGGACTTAGATAAAAAGGGAGAAGCGACTCGTGTGCGCGACTCGTTCCGAGGAAAGCAGATCTG
>PVJS01053035.1:0-13418 GCA_004027185.1 Glis glis | reverse complement strand
ACCCTGTTTCAAAATAAAGAATAAACTGGGTGTGGTGGTGCACGCTTGTAATCCCAGTACTTTGGGAAGTGGAGACCAGAGGATCCGGGTTCGCCGCCAGCCTCAGTGTGCGCGTGCTCTCTCTCCCTCTCTCTCTCTCTCTCTCTCTCTCTCCCTGTCTCTCTCTCTCTCTCTACTTAGTGAGGCCCTCCGCAACTTCGTGAGACCCGGTTTCAAAATTAAGTATAAAAAAATAGGGCTGGGGGCGTAGCGCGGAGGTAGAACGCCCCTGTGTTCAATCCCCGGTACCGAAAAAAAAAAAAAAGAAAAAAAAAAGAAAATATTCTTTCAGCTTTTTTTTTCAAAGCCCTAATGCACAAACAAAAGACCTCTACCTCCTGAGGGTGTCCTCATTCTACAAAACAAAACAAAACAAAACAAAACAAAATAAAGAATTAAAAAAAATAGGTCTGGGGGTATAGCCCGGAGGTAGAATGCCCCTGGGTTCAATCCCTGGTACCATAATAAAAAAAAAGTTTAAGTTATATAATCCTTTCATTTTTACATTGACTGAGGACACCTAGTTTTTTCTCTGGAAGGAAAAGCCCTTCACTTATAAGCTGACCCATAGATTCAGGGTGAGCCACTTGGCAGGATCCCTGGGTGTTCTTGCTGATGGAGTTCTCAGTGGGCTGACTGGCGCCCTGGTCAGGAGGTGGGTGAACTTGGCCACTGATACCTCAGGAGCTGAACTGATTCCTGAGTCTATTGGAGCGGACATGTCAGCTAAGTCTGTGGGGCATGGCTGGGGCCTGGGTCTGTGGGACAGGCCTGAGGCCTGTGTCCATAAGGACCAGCCAGAAGCAAGAGTCTAGGAAGGCCAACCTGCTGCTGGAGCAGGCCTTGATCTTAAGTCACAGTTGCCTGACACCGGGATGGGCCTGGTGTGTGGGCCCATGATAATAAGTCTGGAGTCTGGATCTGGAAGACTGACTCTAGAGCATAAATTTAAGGCACATGGCACAGTTCCAGGGTTTACTGGAGTGGCTGAGACCCTGGGTCCACTAGAGTGGTCCTAGTTCACTCTAGAGAAATATAGAGTGACTCTAGAGCAGGGATTTAAGGTGGTCGGTGAAGCACGAGGGTTTACTTGAGTGGCCGGGACCCTGGGTCCACTAGAGAGGTCCTGGGTCACCCTAGATAGATCTAGAGAGACTCTAGAATATGATTTTAAGGTGCTTGGCACAGCTCCAGGGTTTACTGGAGTGGACAGGACAGTGAGTCCAATTAAGTGGACCTAGAACACTCTACAGTGACCTGGAGTGACTCTAGAGCATGAACTGAAGGCATTTAGCACAGCTGAAAGGTTTATCCAAGTGGACAGTAGCAGTGGTCCTGGATCAATCTAGAGTGATCTACAGTGACTCAAGAGTATGGATTGAAGGTGTTGAGCCCGGCTACAAGGTTTACTCGAGTGGAAGGTAGCAGTGGTCCTGGATCATTCTAGAGTGATCTAGAGTGACTCTAGAGCATGGATTGAAGGTGTTCAGCCCAGTTCCAAGGTTTACTCGAGTGGACGGTGGCAGTGGTCCTGGATCACTCTAGAATGATCTAGAGTAACTGTAGAGCATGGATTGAAGGCATTTGGCCCAGCAAAAGAGTTTACGAGTGGACAGTAGCAGTGGTCCTGGATCACTCTAGAATGACCTAGAGTAACTCTAGAGCATGGATTGAGGTGTTTGGCACAGCTCCAAGGTTTACTCGAGTGGACAGTAGCAGTCATCCTGGATCATTCTAGAATGATCTAGAGTGACTCTACAGCATGAATTTAAGGTGTTCGGCCCAGTTCCAAGGTTTACTCAAGTGGACGGTGGCAGTGGTCTTGGATCTCTCTAGAGTAATCTAGAGTGTATCTAGAGCATGGATTTAAGGCATTCACCTAGCTCCAAGGTTTACTTGAGTGGGCAGTAGTAGTGGTCCTGGATCACTCTATAGCGATCTAGAGTGACTCTAGAGCATGGATTGAAGGCGTTCAGCCCAGCTCCACGGATTAATTGAGTAGACGGTAGCAGTGGTCCTTGATCACTCTAGAGTGATCTAGAATGACTCTAGATGACGGATTAAAGGCGTTCAGCCCAATTCCGAGGTTTACTCAAGTGGACGGTAGCAGTGGTCCTGGATCACTCTAGAGTGATCTAGGGTGGCTCTAGAGCATGGATTGAAGGCATTAACCGAGCTACCAGGTTTACTTGAGTGGATGGTGGCTGTGGTCCTGGAGCATTCTAGAGTGATCTATAGTGATTCTAGAACATGGATTGAAGGCATTCGGCCCAGCTCCAAGGTTTACTCGAGTATACAGTAGCAGTGGTCTGGGATCATTCTAGAGTGGTCTAAAGTGACTCTAGAGCAAGGATTGTAGGCGCTTGGCCCACATCCAAGGTTTACTTGAGTGGACGGTAGCAATGGTCCTGGAGCATTCTAGAATGATCTAGAGTAACTCTAGAGCATGGATTAAAGGTGTTCGGCCCAGCTCCAAGGTTTACATGAGTGGACAGTTGAAGTTATCCTGGATCATTCAACAATGATCTAGAGTGACTCTAGAGCATGGATTGCAGGCATTCACCCATCTCCAAGATTTACTCGAGTATATGATAGCAATGGTCCTGGAGCATTCTAGAATGATCTAGAGTAACTCTAGAGCATGGATTGAAGGTGTTCGGCACAGCTCCAAGGTTTACTCAAGTGGATGGTAGCAATAGTCCTGGATCTTTCTAGAGAGATCTAGAGTGTCTCTAGAGCATGGATTCAAGGCGTTCACCCAGCTCCAAGGTTTACTCGAGTGGATGGTTGCAGTGGTCCTGGATCACTCTAGAGTGATCAAGAGGGACCCTAGAGCATGGATTCAAGGTGCTCAACATAGTTCCAAGGTTTACTCGAGTCGACGGTAGCAGTGATGCTGGATAATTCTATAGTGATCTAGAGTGACTCTAGAGCATGGATTGAAGGCTTTCAGCAAATCTCAAGGTTACTAGAGTGGACAGTAGCAGTGGTCCTGAATCACTCTAGACTGATCTAGAGTGACTCTAGAGCATGGATTGAAGGCATGCACAGCTCCAAGGTTTACTCAAGTGGATGGTAGCAGTGGTTCTGGATCACTCTAGAGTGATCTAGAGTAACTCTAGAGCATGGATTGAAGGTGTTCGGCACAGCTCCAAAGTTTACTCGAGTGGACAGTAGCAATAGTCCTGGATCTCTCTAGAGAGATCTAGAGTGTCTCTAGAGCATGGATTCAAGGCATTCACCCATCTCCAAGATTTACTCAAGTGTACGATAGCAATGGTCCTGGATCATTCTAGAATGATCTAGAATAACTCTAGAACATGGATTGAAGACATTCGGCACAGCTCCAAGGTTTACTCGAGTCGACAGTAGCAGTGATGCTGGATAATTCTATAGTGATCTAGAGTGACTCTAGAGCATGGATTGAAAGATTTTGGCAAATCTCAAGGTTACTAGAGTGGACAGTAGCAGTGGTCCTGAATCACTCTAGAATGATCTAGAGTGACTCTAGACCATGATTGAAGGCGTTCGTCAGGCTCCAAGGTTTACTCGAGTGGATAGTAACAGTTGTCCTGGATCATTCTAGAATAATCTATAGTGACCCTAGAGCATGGATTTCAGGTGTTTGGCTCAGCTCCAAGGTTTACTCGAGTAGATGGTAGCAGTGGTTCTGGATCACTCTAGAATAATCTAGAGTAAGTCTAGAGCATGGGTTGTTGGAGTGGACAGTAGGAGTGGTCCTTGACCACTCTAGAGTGGTCTAGAGTGACTTCTAGAGCATGGATTGAAGGCATTTGGCCCAGCTCTAAAGTTTACTCGAGTGGATGGTAGCAGTGGTCCTCGATCACTCTAGATTGATGTAGACTGACTCTAGAGCATGGATTGAAGGTGTTCACCCAGCTCCAAGATTTACTTGAGTGGATGATAGCAGTGGTCCTGAATCACTCTAGAGTCATCTAGAGTGATCTAGAGTGACTCTAGAGCATGTATTTAAGGTGCTCTGCCTAGCTTCATGGTTTACTCGAATGGACGCTAGGAGTGGTCCTGATTCACTCTAGAGTGATCTAGTGTGACTCTAGAACATGTAATGAAGGCGTTCCTCCCAGCTCGAAGGTTTACTCTAGTGGATAGTAGCAGTGGTCCTGGATCAAGAGTGACTCTAGAGCATAGATGGAAGGCGTTCAGCACAGCTCCAAGGTTTACTCGAGTGGATGGTAGCAGTGATTCTGGAGCACTCTAGAGTTATCTAGAGTGACTCTAGAGCATAGATTGGCGGCGTTCGGCCCACCTCCATGGTTTACTTGAGTGGACAGTGGCAGTGGTCCTGGAGCATTCTAGAGTGATCTAGAGTGACTTTAGAGCATGGATTGATGGCATTTGGCCCAGCTCTAAGGTTTACTCGAGTGGATGGTAGCAGTTGTCCTGGATGATTCTAGAATGATCTAGAGAAACTCTAGACCTTGCATTGAAGGTGTTCGTCAGGCTCCAAGGTTTACTCAAGTGGACAGTAGCAGTGGTTCTGGATCATTCTAGAATGATCTATAGTGACCCTAGAGCATGGATTTAAGGTGTTCAGCTCAACTCCAAGGTTTACTCGAGTAGACAGTAGCAGTGGTTCTGGATCACTCTAGAATAATCTAGAGTAAGTCTAGAGCATGGATTGATGGAGCAGATGGTAGGAGTGGTCCTTGACCACTCTAGAGTGATCTAGAGTGACTCTAGAGCATGGATTGAAGGCAATCACCCAGCTCCAAGATTTACTCAAGTGGATGATAGCGGCAGTCCTGAATCACTTTAGAGTGATCTAGAGTGACTCTAGAGCATGTATTTAAGGTGCTCAGCCTAGTTCCATGGTTTACTCGAGTGGATGGTAGGAGTGGTCCTGAATCACTGTAGAGTGATCTAGTGTGACTCTAGAACATGGAATGAATACATTCCTCCCAGCTCAAAGATTTACTCTAGTGGACAGTAGCAGTGCTCCTGACTACTCTAGAGTGATCTAAAGTGACTCTAGAGGATAGATTCAAGGTGTTTGACCCAGCTCCAATGTTTACTTGAGTGGATGGTAGCAGTGGTTCTTGAATACTCTAGAGCCATCTAGAGTAACTCTAGAGCATGGATTGAAGACATTCATCCCAGTTCCAAGGTTTACTCGTGTGGACTGTAGCAGTGGTCCTGGATCATTCTAGAGCGATCTAGAGTGGCTCTAGAGCATGGATTCAAGGTGTTCTCCCAGCTCCCAGGTTTACTCGAGTGGATGGTGGCAGTGGTCCTGGATCATTCTAGAACGATCTAGAGTGACTCTAGAGCATGCATTTAAGATGTTCGGCCTAGCTCCATGGTTTACTTGAGTGGACAGTAGCAGTTGTCCTTGATCACTCTAGAGTGATCTAGAATGACGCTAAATCATGGATTGAAGTCATTCGGACCAGCTCTGAGGTTTACTCAAGAGGACGGTAGCAGTGGTCCTGGATTACTCTAGAGTGATCTAGAGTGACACTAGAGCATGGATTGAAGACGTTCATCCAGCTCTAAGGTTTACTGGAGTGGATGGTAGGAGTGGTTCTGAATCACTCTAGAGTGGTCTAGAGTGACTCTAGAGCATGGATTTAAGGTGCTTGGCCTAGATCCATAGTTTACTCAAGCAGATGGTAGGAATGTTTCTTGATCACTCTAGAGTGATCTAGTGTGATTCTACAGCATTGATTGAAGTGTTCATCCAGCTCTAAGGTTTACTGGAATGGACAGTAGGAGTGGTCCTGAATCACTCTAGAGTGATCTAGAGTGACTCTAGAGCATGGATTTAAGGTGCTTGGTCTAGATCCATAGTTTACTCAAGTGGACAGTAGGAATGTCCAGTGGACTGTAGCAATGGTCCTGGATTACTCTAGAGTGATCTAGAGAGACTCTAGAGGATGGATTTAAGGTTCTCAGCCCAAGTCCACAGTTGACTCGAGTGCACTGTAGGAGTATTTCTGGATCACTCTACAGTGATCTAGAGTGATTCTAGAGCATGGATTTAAGGCAGTCATTCATCTCCCAGGTTTACTCAAGTGGACGATGGCAGTGGTCCAGGATCATTCTAGAGTGATCTAGAGTGACTCTAGAGCATGGACTTAAGGCATTCAGTGCAGCTCCACGGTTTAATCAGGTGGACGGTAGGAGTAGTCGTGGATCACTCTAGAGTAATCTAGAGTGGCTTTAGAGCATGGGTTGAAGGAATTCATCCCAGCTCCAAGGTTTACATGAGTTGATGGTGGCGGTGTTCTTGGATCATTCTAGAGTGATCTAGAGTGACTCTAGAGCATGCATTTAAGGAGTTCGGCCAAGCTCCACGGTTATCCCGAGTGGACGGCAGTAGTTGTCCTTCATCACTCTAGAATGATCTAGAATGACTCTAGATCATGGATGGAAGCATTCGGCCCAGTTCCGAGGTTTACTTTTGCGGATGGTAGCAGTGGTCCTGGATCACTCTAGAATGATCTAGAGTAACTCTAGAGCATGGACTGATGGTGTTTGGTCCAGCTCCAATGTTTACTTGAGTGGACGGTAGGAATGGTCCTGGATCATTCTAGAATGATCTAGAGTGACTCTAGACAATGGATTGAAGGTGTTGGGCTCAGCTCCAAGGTTTACTCGAGTTGTTGGTAGCAGTGGTCCTGGATCATTCTAGAGTGATCTAGAGTGACTCTAGACCATGAATTGAAGGTGTTTGGCCCAGCTACATGGTTTACTTGAGTGGACGGTAGCAGTGGTCCTTGATCACTCTAGATTGATCTACAGTGAATCTAGAGCATGGATTGAAGGTTTAAACCCAGCTCTTAGGTTTACACATGTGGAAGGCGGCAGAGATCCTGGAGCATTCAAGAGTGATCTAGAGTGACTCTAGAGCATGGACTGAAGGCCTTCAGCCCAGCTCCAAGATTTACTCAAGTGGACGTTAGCAGTGATCCTGGATCACTCTAGAATAATCTAGAGTAACTCTAGAGCATGGATTGAAGGAGTTCAGTCCATTCCAAGGTTTATTCGAGTGGACGGTAACAGTGATTCTGGATCATTCTAGAATGTTCTAGAGTGACTCTAGAGCATGGATTGAAGGGGCCCAGTCCAGCTCCAAGCTTTACTCAAGTGGATGGTAGCAGTGCTTCTGGATCACTCTAGAGTGATCTAGTGTGACTCTAGAGCATGGATTGAAGGCATTCACCCAGCTCCATGGTTTACTCGAGTGGATGGTAGCAGTGGTCCTGGATCACTCTAGAATGATCTACAGTGACTCTAGAGCATAGATTGAAGGCGTTCACCCAGCTCCCAGGTACTCTAGTGGACAGTGGCAGTGGTGTTGGAGCATTCTAGATTGATCTAGAGTGACTCTAGAGCATGGATTTAAGGCATTTGGCCCAGCTCTAAAGTTTACTCGAGTGGACGGTAGCTGTGGTCCTTGATCACTCTAGATGATGTAGACTGACTCTAGAGCATGGATTGAAGGTGTTCACCCAGCTCAAAATTTACTCGAGAGGATGATAGCAGTGGCCATTGAGCATTCTAGAGTGATATAATGTGACTCCAGAGCATGGATTTAAGGCATTTGGCCCACCTCCACAGCTTACTCAAGTGGATGATAACAGTGGTCCTGGGTCACTCTAGATCGATCTAGAGTGTATCTAGAGCATGGATTTAAGGCATTCACCAAGCTCCCAGGTTTACTCAAGTGGACAGTGACTGTGGTCCTGGATCATTCTAGACTGATCTAGAGTGACTCTAGATCATGCATTGAAGGCATCCACTAACCTCCATGCTTTACTTGAGTGGATGATAGCAGTTGTCCTTGATCACTCTAGATTGATCTAGAATGACTCTAGAGCATGTATTGAAGGCAGTAGGCCCATTCCAAGGTTTATTTACATGGACAGTAGCAGTGGTTCTGGATCATTCTAGAATTATGTAGAGTGACTCTAGAGAATGGATTAAAGGTGTCCACCCAGTTCCATGGTTTACTCAAATGGATGGTGGCAGTGGTCCTGGATCATTCTAGAGTGATCTAGAGTGACTCTAGAGCATGCATTTAAGGAGTTCGGCTAAGACCCATGGTTTACTCGAGTGGACAGTAGCAATTGTCCTTGATCACTCTAGAGTGATCTAGAATGACTCTAGATCATGGTTTGAAGGCTTTTAGCCAGCTCAGAGGTTTACTCGAGTGGATGGTAGTAGAGGTCCTGGATCACTCTAGAGTGATCTAGAGTAACTCTAGATCATGGATTTAAGGCTTTCACACAGCTCCCAGGTTTACTTGAGGAGACGGTGACAGTGGTCCTGGAGCATTCTACAGTAATCTAGAGTGACTCTAGAGCATGGATTGAAGGCATTTACCCAGCTCCAAGGCTTATTCGAGTAGATGGTAGGAGTGGTTGAATCACTCTAGAGTGATCTAGAGTGACTCTAGAGCATGGATTGAAGGTGCTCAGCCTAGTTTCACAGTTTACTCGAGTTGGCATTAGGAGTGGTTCTTGATCACTCTAGAGTGACCTGGAGTGACTCTAGAGCATGGATTGAAGACATTCCTCCCAGCTCCAAGGTTTAGTCGAGTGGATGGAGACAGTGGTCCTGAATCATTTTAGAGTAATCTAGATTGACTCTAGAGCATGGACTTAAGGCATTCACCCGTCTCCAAGATTTACTCGTGTGTATGATAGCATTCTAGAATGATCTAGAGTAACTCTAGAGCATGGGTTGAAGGTGTTTGGCACCACTCCAAGGTTTACTCAAGTGGACAGTAGCAATAGTCCTGGATCTCTCTAGAGAGATCTAGAGTGTCTCTAGAGCATGGATTTAAGGCGTTCACCCAGCTCCCAGGTTTACTTGAGTGGGTGATAGCAGTGGTCCAGGATCACTATAGAGTGATCTAGAGTGACTCTAGAGCATGGATTTAAGGTGTTCGGCCCAGCTCCATGGTTAACTCGAGCGGATGGTAGCAGTGGTCCTGGGTCACTCTAGAGCACTGTAGAGTGCTCTAGAGTGACTCTAGAGCATGGATTGAAGGCTTTCATCCCAGCTCCAAGGTTTACTCGTGTGGACGGTAGCAGTGGTCCAGGATCACTCTAGAGCAATCTAGAGTGACTCTAGAGCATGAATTTAAGGTGTTCAACCAGCTCCAAGGTTTACTCAAGTGGATGGTGGCAGTGGTCCAGGATTATTCTAGAGTGATCTAGAGTGACTCTAGAGCATACATTTAAGACATTTGGCCAAGCTCCAGTTTACTCGAGTGGACGGTAGCAGTGGTTTTGGATCACTCTAGAGCAATCTAGAGTGATTCTACAGCATGGATTTAAGGTGTTTTGCCCAGCTCCAGAGTTTACTCATCTGGATGGTAGCAGTGGTCCTGGATCACTCTTGAATGATCTAGAGTAACTCTGGAGCATGAATTGATGGTGTTTGGCCCATCTCCAATGTTTACTCGAGAGGATGGTTGCAGTAGTCCTGGATCATTCTAGAGTGATCTAGGTGACTCTAGAGCATGGATTGAAGGTGTTTGGCCCAGCTCTGAGGTTTACTCAATTGGACCGTAGCAGTAGTCCTGGATCACAATAGAGACATCTAGAGTGAATCTAGAGCATGGATTGAAGGCATTCACCTAGCTCCAAGGGTTACTCGAGTGGACAGTAGCAGTGGTCTTGGACCACTCTAGAGTGATCTAGAATGACTCTAGAGCATGGATTTAAGGCGCTAGGCCCAGCTCTACGGTCTACTCGAGTGGACGGAAGCAGTGGTCCTGGATCACTCTAGAGAGATCTATAGTGGCTCTAGAGCATAGATTTAAGGCATTCACCCAGCTCCACGGTTTACTTGAGTGGACGGTAGCAGTGGTCATGGGTCACCCTACAGTGATCTTGAGTGACTCTAGAGCATGGATTGAAGGCATTCACCGATCTCCTAGGTTTACTCAAGTGGACCATGGCAGTGGTTATGGATCGTTCTAGAGTGATCTAGAGTGACTCTAGAGCATGGATTTAAGGCATTCGGCCCAGCTCCATGTTTTACTCGAGTGGACGGTAGCAGTGGTCCTGGATCACTCTAGAGTGATCTAGAATGACTCTAGAGCATGGATTGAAGGCGTTTGGCCCAGCTCCAAGGTTTACTCGAGTACACGGTAGCAGTGGTCCTGGATCACTCTAGAATGTGATTTTGGATCACTGTAGAGTGATCTAGAGTAACTCTACAGCATGAATTATGATACTTGGCCTAGCTCCAGGGTTTATTGGAGTGGCTGGGCCCTGGATCTATTAGAGTGTTCCTGGATCCTAAGTCCACTGGTGTCAGGTGCTTGGTCTATAGGATCCTATACCCATGCATCTGGAATCCATGTCTGTTTTCAGCCTCTTGTAGGCTGGGTCTGTGGGTGCTGGGCTGGAGCCTGGGTCTACTGTAGTATGTGGCTGCAGCAGCCATCAGG
The DNA here is from genome assembly GCA_004027185.1 of Glis glis. Classification (NCBI taxonomy): domain Eukaryota; kingdom Metazoa; phylum Chordata; class Mammalia; order Rodentia; family Gliridae; genus Glis; species Glis glis. Next base: position 2,932 of record PVJS01053035.1, on the reverse strand, counting down.
AAGCCTGTGTCTACAATTGCTCGGCTATCTCCAGGGCCATGGGGGCCAGCCTGGAGCTGTGGTCAGTGGGTGTCAGCCTGGCAGTGGTACAGGCTGGGGCCTGGTGCTGTGGGGGCTGACCTGGCACTGAGGCCAGGTCTCGAGCCTCAGGTGGCCCTGGAACCTGAGTCTGCAGGGATCAGCCTTGGGTGTTGGGACCCTGGGACCTGCCTGGCTTTTAGGTGTGCCTGGCACCAGGAGCCAGGGGGTTGAGCTGGAGCCAGAGGGTCTTCATGGACCCTGGCGCGGGGCACCGCTGGACACTGAGGCCTGGGGAAGAGTAGTGCCAAACGTCACAGTGGCAGGCCTGGTGCTGGGTCCATGGCAACGTTGGGCCTCACTTGGCTCTCCTTCCCCCGTGTGGAGGGCATCTCTCCAAGCCACACTGCGCAGGTTAGCGGGGAGGGACATGGACAAGGTGGACACTGTCCTTCCTACCTACCTGCTTCAACACTTCAATGCGTGTTTTCTTATTCCCATGGTGCGACCAGGTGCTTGAAACTCTTCCCTGGACTCCTGGGCTCTTTTGCTGGTATTTCTGTGCATGGATCCTTGTTCAAACTGACATTTCTGCAAGAAGGTAAGTGCTGGACAGTCCTAGTCACCATCTTGCTCTCATCATTTTTCTGGGTCATTCTTGTCATGGCTCATGGTCACCTAGATTATTTCCTTGAATTGCAGTATATTTTAGAGGAATTTCCATAGTCCTCTTTGCTCCCCAGTACTTACAAAGTCATCTTAGGTGTAAGCTTGAAATATCTTAGTGTTTGAATCAAAATGTTTTGTCTCGGTGTCCATAAAATTGGGAGATGGTATAATTGGTGAATTCAGACCCAGCTCCTGGTCTTTATGTACTAGTAGCCCAGAATGGGAACCTCTTGTTCATGGATATGAAGGGCATGTCACATGGGGTAGAGTATTTATTACGTATGTCTCGCCATTGGCTGCAGTGAGATACTCAGATGCTCCTCACTGTTCCTGGGATATTCTTCTACAACGTAGAGTGAGAAGCCCTTGAGGCCAGTGATGGGTCTTGTCACCCTCTGTAGGTCCATTGCCTGTCACATTCCTTGATCACCACAGCTGCTCAGGAGGTTTTTGGGATCCACGAGGGATAGATGGATGAATACCAATCTTTAATTATGTGACACAGTGATCTTGAATTGCATATAGAATCCCACTTGAAGACTTATTGGAACAAGGCAGGGGAGAGAAAAATAACATATCAAATTTAAAAAATTTGACACACATAAGAAACCCCAGTAAAGTGTGATAACCAGACAATTCGTGGGACGTGGTATCCCCACAAATAATTTTCCACATCTGTGAGCTTTGTCATGACGCGTTTGTAATAACCAAATGCTGGGATGAAGACAGACCAGGTCCATACGGAACCTCTACCCTTGGTCTCAGTTCACTCCTCCTCCCACAGCAGTCGAAGAAAAACTGCCTGAAGGGACTACATCTTAGTAAAACAAAGTTTAGGTTGAAATCTAGGATGAAATCATCCCCTGGGTCAGCCAGCTCCGGCCTCCAGAGCCTGGGGTGGCCCAGTGAGCCCCGCTGGACTTCCTTTCAGGACCAGCCCAGAGATGAGCGCTGTCATCAGTTCCCATCAGAAAAGGGCCCAAGACAATGTCTTAGGGGCTTTTGCATTCTTTTGACTGATGAAGCAGTGGGAGTCTAGGGAGTCTTGTCTACCTAGGACGGCTGGTCCTTTTCAGTGGGTGCTTCTGGGAAGGAAGGAAACCTCAGAGCGTGTGAATGAGGAGTGGCTAGCACGAAGGTCCCCTGGGAGGAGTGGGAACACCATGCCACCAACAGGAGGGGCATATTCAGAGGCAGAGGCAGTCACCTGTGATGGCCAATCACGCTTCTACCTCCTGTTCTTGAGGGGCTCCGCCCTCTTTTCCTAGAAGGGGTCTTGGAACTCAGCCCAGAGAGGTTGTCTGGGAGCAGGATTCCTTGGGGAGAATGAACCTCATCAGCAGGTTTTCCTAATAATGCTCTCCCGGTGCTAGGAGGAGTAGCTGCTGGCCGGTGTCCTGTTCTCTCCTCCGCTTCCCAGGTTCAGCTGTGCCATCCAGCAGCTCCTAGACCACCCCTCTTCTCCTCCTGGGTTTCTCCGGGGTCCCAGTAGCCCTAGAAACTCTGATCTCAGTGAGAATATGAGGAGTGACTGTATGATGCCCAGGGACAGCCTCAGAGCTGTGTCCAGCTGTGGCTCACCGGGAGAGGGGTGCCTGTCCTCCCTACAGCCAAAGCCCTGCTTCTTCTCACATGCAAGTAGAAATAGGAAGCAGAAGTTTCAGGCTGGTCTTCCTCCTGTCATCGAATCAGAGCTATTTTAAACTCATTTGTCTCTGATGTTCAGGAATCCCGGTGTCTTCTGTGCAGGTGGACGGATGGGGATGAGTACCAATGTCAATGAGAGCGATGATGACGGCAGTTCTCCGGTGAGTGGCGAGAGCGTGGCTGGGCGTCTTCCTGGTGGAGAGCCGCACTCACTCACCCCGGAGGTGCTGTGGAGGCAGCGCCTTTGCTTTGCATGTATTTTCCCCACAACAGTCATTTGTATATATCGTGACTAATTTAAGACCCAGAAAGGGGACAAAAGTTACATTTTAATTTCACACTCTTACAACTGGGACAGTCCCTGCTGGGTCTGGCTTGTCCACATAGGATTTTATTCATTGCTTGTTAGCATTTTATGGTCTCTGAATTCTCCTGGTTTTCTTTTTTTTTTTTTTTGTGGTACCGGGGATTGAACCCAGGGGCATTCTACCTCTGAGATACACCCCTGGCCCTATTTTTTATCCTTTATTTTGAAACTGGGTCTCACGAAGTTGCAGAAGGCCTCACTAAGTAGCTGAGGCTGGCCGCGAACCCAGAT
>PVJS01053034.1:0-13415 GCA_004027185.1 Glis glis | reverse complement strand
GTATATATGAATATGCTGGAAATATATATACATATATATGTACATATATACACACACATATGTATGTACCATATATATACACATACACACATTTATGTATATACATACATATCAGATTCTTATATACAATTTTATATATATATACACATATATATCTTTTTTTTTTACGGTACTGGGGATTGAATCCAGGGGCATTCTACCTGCGAGTTACACCCTAGCCCTATTTTTATCCTTTATTTTGAAACAGGGTCTCACTAAGTTGCGGAGGGCCTCACTAAGTAGCTGAGGCTGGCCGTGAACCTGGATCCTCCGGTCTCAGCCTCCCAAGTACTGGGATTACAAGCTGCAACACCACGCCCAGCTCATTTATATCTGATATACATATATATCAGATTCTATGTGTATGTATATATACACATGTAGCTATACAAATATGTATATATATGTATATGTATGTATACATAAATGTATACACATATGTATGTATACAAATATGTATATGTATGTATACATATACATACACAAACTATAAAAATGCAACAGATGTGAAGCATATGAAACATTGACATGGGCAAAGGACATGAACAGATAATTACAAAACAAAAATTAATTTTATTATTAAACATTTGTTGAATAATATATATACCAAATAATTCATATATGATGTATGTATACATATATATCACATTATTACAAATTTAAAATGAGATTTCATATATAGTGTATATACATACATATATATATCATATATATCATATACATACATATATATATCACATTATCAAAGATTTAAAGATGAGATTTCTCCATGCTGGTGACTGCGATTATATACTGCTAAAAGAGCACTTTTAGAGGCTGCTGAATGAGATAATACTGTGGAAAGCAAATTGGTAATATGTTTTATTTCTATGACACAATATATTCCCTTCTTGATTCTCTCCTTAGAAAATTACCAGGCTATTGACCAAAATGTATGACAAAGGAAAAACATTTACTGCAGTACTTTTTGCAATAGGAAAAATGTTAGAAACAGCTAAGATATCTAGTTTTGGGGTATATTCAGGGAGAATATATTCCTGTTTTGTCATATAAATAGTTAAGTTACTTATTACTATTATTATGCTATATAAATAATTGAGTTACTTAGAAATAACTATAAGTAACTTTTCATGATGTGGGGAACATTTTGTAATGTAACCATGACTAAAATGATGAATATAAAATTATTAGTATGATTTGAGTTTTGTAAACAGAAATATATATGTTTTTAAAACAATTGAAAAGAATTAACCAAACATAACACTATTGTTTTCTAAATGGTGGGATATCAGATAGTTTTTATGATCTTTGTTATGCTTTATATATAAATTCTAATTATATGATAAAAATACAAACTAATGGGAAAGGATTACTCAGTAAATATTGTATTGATAAATACCAATTTAGAAGAAGTTTAAATTAGATCTTTATCTTGCCTTGTACAAAAGCATAAATTTGCTTATTGCTTTAATACAATATTTTCTACATCAATCTGAATGCCAGCACTGTAACCTTGGTAGCCTGATAATTTTTCATTTCAATGACCAAAATCTCTACAGTGTTTTAAGAAAAAAACAACAAAATAACTTTAATCTATTATACAAAGACTAGCACGCATTTATAGGAAAATCAAATCTTTCATTTATATTTGGATCCTTAATTTTCTCATATTGAAAGAAAAGTAGGCTAATGCTCAGGCTCTTAGCCTTTTACAATAATGCTACTACAAATCAATGTGAGAGAATGCAGGCGATTCTTATACTGTGGGGAATATAGAGCAATTACATTACTCCAGAATACTATTCATTGTGGAATGTGTACTCACTTGATAGTTAAATAATATTAAATAAATTAGCATCTTAATGAAAATTATATATTAATACTGTTACTCTTCCTAAGTAGTCATTTAATCCCAGTAAATGAGGAAATTCAATTATTGCTAAATAAAAATCATTGTCTTGGAAACAGATGCTGCAACTGAACCTTTGCTGTCCTTCTGACAGCTCCTGTTTAGAGCTCTTATTAAAGAAAATAAATATTCATTTTGAGGGCCATGTAATTTGGGAATTTTGTTTACTTCCATGTATAACAAACCAAATGGCATCTCAGTGTTCTCAAGAGAATCATTAGTTAATCCCGTTTAGTTATAGAAGGTGATAGCTAAGTCTTAACAATAGTTCTACTATCAATTTAAGTTCTTAAAAGACTTAGACCAACCACAAAGGTTCTTATCACACACTATACTAGGAAGGGGGATGTTTTTAAATAAAATTTTTGAATCAAATGACTTAAAATTTTTAGTGAAATTAAGCATTAAGCATGATTTTTTAAAAAATAATACCTATTAAAGAATTAACTTTAAAAAAGCATCATACATGTTAGTACACATTATAATTTAGCATGAAATGAGTAAAGAATATTTAAAATACCATTAGAAGATTGTATGTAATATTTGATCTTGAATTGTAATTTTTTCACTACTATCTTTAATTCCTCCTTTACCTTGGCAGTATTACAGAAAAATGGATATTACATACGGATGTATGCCGATGGTCATACGCTGTGAGGTAAAGGGAAAAGACCTCCACATCCCAAGGATTTAGAATATAGGCAGATTTTATCACTATCATTTACATACAATATTATGGTTTACATCATTATCATGATCATTCTCATCAGAAGCATCATCATTACTCTGCTACTCATTAAGCCACCATATGAATATGAAACCTTTCCAGTTATACAAATTAATGTTCTCATCTCTCCTTCCTTATTTCAGTGATTTTTAGCTTTTCATTGTGATACAAGCAGAATATTATTAACATTTTATAGTTGACAAGCCCACCAGTAGCATCTGATAATTAGGTTGACTTATGTCAGAGAAGTCAGGAGTCCCACTGACTAAACAGAATACCACACAAAAATTCAGTACATTTTGGAATCCGTCTGCACAGGTGATTGGGTCCTTAATTATACAGGTCACTTACTGGAGCAGGAACAGCATGTAATTGGTCTGTTTCTTGGGGGAAGATTATTAAGAGAATGGGGGGGGGCAGCAAATGAGCTCTAATAAGTTCAGATTATCACCTGCTACATAAGGCCTTATATTGCATGTTACATTAATCTAATAATGGCTATGCAAATCACTTTGTGATGTGGATACAGAAGTCGTGTGTGTGTGTGTGTGTGTGTGTGTGTGTGCGTGTGTGTAATTATTTGTGTGTATGCATATATTTCATGCTAAACAGTAGTCAGGGTGTTCCTACAGGTTTAGTTTCCAAAGGACTTCAGGTATTTTTCTACCGTTTGTTTTCCCCTACTCTTGAGCCCTTGGGATCCCTCTTATCTTGACTAGTTTCTTGATATTTTATACTAACAGTCATCCAAATAAGGGACTGGCTGCCATTCTTGAGCCTTTTCTTTACTACCCACACCTAATTAACCACCAGAGGCTGTGGCAGCCTCCTCTTCCCAGCTCTCCAGCCCCTCGCTATTCTAGCCACACTCCCACAGAGCTGGTGAACACCCAGCTCATTGTCATCCAGACTGTTCTGTCTTCCTAACTGGTTTCAAAATTAGTAACCCTGTGACTAGTCTCAGGACAGGATTTCCTCCCACTCATTCTCCATGTGCTGCCAGGGAGATCCTGTTAGAATACAACCCTACTCGTGTTTACACATTGCTTACATCCTTTGACCACTCCCTGTTCCAGTCCTCTGTTTAATAACTTTCCAAGTGTTGAAGATAGAGCCAACTCCACACCAGGACTGTGGAAGCCCACTGAATTCAGGTCCATTCTTACATTTCACCCCTTTCTTTGGCCACTCCTGCTAACCACTCTGCTTTCCAGCTCTACTAAAATCACAACATTTCTTGGGATTTGTCATATTTTCTCTTAGCTCAAGATTTTTTTATACATAGTAAGGTGTAAGTAATTTTAAACATTTTTTGAATGGCAAGACATATAAAGATGTTAAACTTTCAGCTGGGCAGTAACTTTCCTCTGCCCCTTCCTAGTACTTCAACAGAGTCCTATTATGGCCACTTATCTTTTAAAAGTATATCACTTCTATTTGGGAGACTGAGACAGTAGGATCGCAGGTTCAAGGCCAGTCTCATCAACTTAGCAAGACCCTGTTTCAAAATAAAAAGGGTTGGGGGTATAGCTCAGAGGTAGAATCCCCCTGGGTTTAATCCCTAGTACCAAAAAAGAAAAAAGAAAAAGAAAAGAACATCACTTCTCCCTTCGTCTGCAAAGGCTTTCTTAACCCCCAATCCCTCCTTCCCTTGGGGAAGCAGAATATTTCTCCATTCTACTGACTACATTGTATTATCATCTCTTTACTTATTTGTCTCTCTTGTGTTTCTTTTTTTTATTGGTGCATTGTAATCATACATCTTGATGAGTTTAAGGGTGGTAGAAGTACACAGGCACACATAGGTCACTTAGCCCTCCCCCATTCCCACCCCCATTCCCTCCCCTGATGTGCTTCTTAATCACAAGTATTTATTCACATTTGTTTCCTCAATGCTAAACACATGCCAAATAATAGTAGGTAGCCAGTAAATATCTACTGAAAAATGGGAGAAATGAAAACTCCACTATGGAGATTTATTTTTTAAAATATCTATTAAAAGCATCCTGATCATGAAGGCTCAGGTCATGTGCTACCTCCTGCAGAACTTCTCAGCTCCTTCCTCTGTCAACTGGATATAATCTTTCATTCCTTTGAGCCCAAAAGCACTTGAGTTATTCCTCTCTTATAACTCATGATGTTCTGTCTTATATAATGTGTGTGTGTGTGTGTGTGTGTGTGTGTGTGTGTGTGTGTGTGTGTTCTCCCCTACTTTCGCTTTAAGATTCTAGGGAGCTTATCCTGTGTCCTCACCCTCTTTGTATCCCTAGCACCAAGCTAGCCCTCTGTGGCAGAGAGTCAATATATACTCATTGGATCTTGGATGTATTTGTCTACTCTACCATGAGTTGAGCCATCATGAGATAACCAAGCCTACATTCCAGTCATATTTTAGTTCTACTAGAGATAAGGCTTTTGCTGCTTAACTATTCTATTAAAATATATTCTCACTACAAACCAATGGGTCATGTTTTCTGTGAAACACAAGCGTGAGATCAGAATAATGTAATAAAATGATCACTCTCTTTCTCCTGGAATAAGAGTGCTCAATAGAGGACAATCATCATTTTAAGACAATTAAGTAACTAAGGTGGGATTTCTAGGATGTTTTAAAATATTGTTTATAATTTCCTGATGCCTATCCTAGTGCTCTGGGTGGACCTCAGATCTTCTTCATTAAAGCCACAGTTCTAATTACACTGTTACTATTCACTTTCAAATTTTTGTTTGTTTCTTTGTTTTGTTTTGTTTTGTTTTGCAATTTGCTCAAAAACTCCAGTCGAAATTCTATGATATTCAATCACAAGGAGACTTGCATCATAGGCATCCCAGACTGTCTGGATGGTAAGAACTGTGTGAGATGCTCATCCTATTTCTTGGGAAAGAAACTAACCTTTGAATTATTTTTTAAACAAATTTACTTGAAAGAACGATTGATACATATTAGGTGCAATCAGAAGTCATGGCAGTGGGACACTGAATGCATCTTCTTTCCAAGACCACGATTACATTCAGACATTGTTTATTGAATACTTACCTGAGTAAGCACTATGCTGAGAATTTGAAAGCGGAATCTATGACCTAGTACTGCAAGATCAATATAAAGATTTATTTCACAAAACCAAGTGTGAAATGATTGTTTCTTAAAAGTGCACTTATATGCAATACCTGCAATTTTTACTATTATTATTTCATTTTGAGACAGGGTCTTGATAGTTGCCCAAGCTGGCCTCAAACTTGCAATCCTCCTGCCTCAGGAGGACTGAGTTTCCTGAGCAGCTGGATTATAGGCATGTGCTCCCACATCCAGCTAATTTTTTCATTTTCTAAAGGAAAAGTTTCTTATTATTCACTCTTAAGATTTTTTTTGACACCTTTGGCCAATACCAATTAAAATGAAGTCTGACCATGACTTATTTTATCTGCCATAGTTCCCATTCAATATTATGCATTACTTCACAAAATAATTGAGCTATTCTGTTACATGTAGTTTTAAAATATTATAATAAATGTCATAATAGTAGTAAGTTTTTAACCTCATGATTTGCATTATCTTCACCTATAGTAAGACCATAGCACTAAAATAAATACAGCATAACTTTGATTCTGAGCTAGCCAACGGACAAATAGATGAAATTAAAATCTGAAAAACAGATCTGCTGTGGGCCCTGGCCAATGCTGTCTGCACTCATTTTCATATGAGTATATATAAAGACACTTTGAAATGTCCAAGGGAGTAATGAATATCAGATAGCAAATAGTACATCATCATTTGCCCAAAAGTTTTATTAGCATTCTAATTCATTTCTGTTCTTAAAGTTACAAAGATAAAGGCAGGCACAGTAGTGCATGTCTATAATCCCACTATTTGGGAGGCTGAGACAGGAGGGTCACAGGTTCAAGGTCAGCATGTGGTACCTTAGAAAGACCCTGTTTTAAAATCAGAATAAAATAGGGCTGAGGGTGTAGCTCAGAACCCCCAGGTTCAATCAACAGTACCACATACACCAAAAAATGTTACCAAAGATATCTACCATCAATAAGAACAGGGGAAAAATTATCAAGTATTTAAGGAAAGAGCCTTTTCTTGCACCCAACTTGATTCCTTCTGTAGTAGGTTGGATAAAATGAATACTTACAATGTTAAGAAAATGATAACATGGTTCTATCAATTTGGCCTGTAAGATAAATGCCTCAGCCTGGATTCCAAAGGGGAGCAGATTCCCTGTTACCATTGCATAAAAACACAATGATCGATATGTAATTCTGCGTGTCTCTAGTTCGCATATGGATGTCCTTTTATAGTTTCAAAGTGGAGTCATGCTGCATATCTCACTTAATTCTCACCACAACCCAGTGTATTACCATAGAATTAAAAACTGAAAGAGGCAATGGGTAACACACACTTACTTCACAGATTAGGAAGTCTGTGTTGAAGCTGGTTATAGAGGTTCCAGAGGACAATGACTGGAAGAGTGAGCAAACCCAAACCCACAAGACCTAGTTGAACCTTGTGTGTGATAAATACTTGCTACATACTCACTAAACTGAATTAAATGGAATAATGTAATGTAGGAAAACAACCTGTTTCAGTCTGAACCAAGAAATGCGGCAAAGCAATTTCCATGAAACTTGAACACAGAATGATGTGAAAGTAACCTAAATTTACATATTCTTTGCATCTAGTAAATGAAGGTTTTATGCTTTGATCCAGCGCAAGGGCTTGCTAGCTGGAAAAATGAGATGTAGGTGGATGAACTCTTTTCTGAACAGTACAAGCACTCAAACATTTTAAAAGAAGGAAAAATGTAAAAAGAAAAGAGTGAGAATGAGGCATGTGCTAAAATTGTATTTCTACCAAGAGACTTAGGATGAAATGGGTTTTTTTTTCTTTTATTTTATTTCTCTCCCTCTGTCAAAAAGGCATGATTGGCACACAAAATATTTTGAAAATAAAATAAAGCGGTGTGGAACTCCATAAGCATGTTTTATCTGGATTGGTTTCTTCAAATCTTTCATTAAAAACTTTGTTTACCTCAGTCAGAAGAACCTTCTACAATATGTCAATATTTTAAGAAAAACATTGGAAATGTTGTCTTTCAATGACTTTCCTCCCTAATTAATTTTTGTAGGAAGAAATTCCAAAAGAAATGCAGGAAAAACTATCTACCACTGAAGGCCATGTTGCCCTCTGAACACACAGCAGGGGTTACTGGGGACCCCCTGAGGGATTCATTCCTCAACTTCTCCTTTGTGATACCTGGGATAGTTGGTCACAGTCTTTGCCCAAGAAAAAATTAACTTCCCTAAACCACATGGAAATTAAGCATACAAACTCAGTTTCACGAACACCATTTTGGGGAAGAACAGACTTCTGAATTCCTCTAATTTTTGAGTTTTTAATATTGTACCCACTAAAGAATACTTTTTTAAAAAGTAAGTGCTATCCAATTGAGAGGATGCCAGGGCTTCCTGGCCTACAGCCTAGAACCACACTGTGAGAAATTAGGTGGGAGAGATTTACTATGGCTCAGAAAAGAGGAAGCTGGTGGAGGGGGTGGAGGAGGAGGGGCAAGTGGCAAAGTAGACAAAGAAGTCTCTTAGGGAATCCTGGAGTGGGGGAGGTGTACAGAAAGGCTTCTGATAGGCAGGTGGTCTTTTGAATGTTTGTCTCAGTCAAACCCAATTTCTAAGTCTTTGAGGTCTGCCTGTCATTAAGTTCTGTAAGCATAGTATTACATTTTCCTAAATGTAGGCTACTTGTCACCTTAAAAATTTCTGGCCCTGTTTGTGGAAAAGAATGAAGAGCAGCTGCTCAAGTGAGACACCTAATTTTCTCTGTGTGTGAGTATAGTCCACTAAATGGCCATTTTCAACTGAATCTCACAATGCACAGATATTGCTGTCTAATGATTTATGAGGCAAGTCACTCATTACGAGAATGCATCTTCAATGAACAGATCAAACATAATTTCTTATGAATAAAGGCTGGCAGCCTTTTATTGCATTAATAACTTTCAGCTTTTGTTTGGGTAGATATGCCTACCCATAGTCTTAGCTCTAAAAAGAAAAAGCAATTCCTTTTGGTGTTGTTTAAAGATCTTCCAGGTTCGTATATTCCAACAGCATTTGCAGTGTTCCAAGGTAAAGTGTTCATACACAGTAAAGGGGCTCTGCTTTCCTATGTGGAATCTTATGACTACATCCTCTCGGGATGTAGTAATATAAAGTAGGCATTTGGCTATTTTTCTGTAATTTGAGAAGGTCTTAAAAAAGCCCATTTTCCTTTTTCTTTCAGTTTAAAAACATTTTATTATTATTTTATTGGTGTGTTATAATTATACATAATTGTGGAATTTGTTGTTAGATATTTGTACATGCACATAATTTGGCCAATATTGTTTCCAAGTACCTTCCCTTGCCTTGCCTTCCTATCTCTCCCAGTTGGCCTCCTTCTTCTACTCTATACTGCTCTTCCTTCATCTCACTACATTTAGAATGGCAGTCATCAAGAATATAAAAATTAATAAATGCTCTAAGGGATTTGGGGAAAAAGAAACATTTATACACTCTTGGTGGGATTGTAAATTGGTACAATCACTACAGGAATCGGGTACCTCAAAAGACTAGGAATAGAACCACCATATGACCCTACAACACCACTCTTTGGTATTTACCCAATAGAATTGAAATCAACATACTATAGTGATAATATGCACACCTATGTTTATAGCGGTGTAATTCACAATGGCCAAATTATGGAACCAGCATAGGAATCCGTCAGAAGATGAATGTATAAATAAAATGTGTTATAGATACACAATGGAGTTTTAATCAGCCATAAAGAAGAATGAAATTAAGTCATTTGCAGGATAATAGATATAACTGGAAAGCATTATGTTAAGTGAGATAAGCCAGACTCATGAAATCCCACTTTCAAAAAAAAATGCACAAAGGTGCTCGGGGACTTTGTTAGCTCATTATTTTAAAAATTACAAATTATCCATATGAATTAATATCATAATCTTATAATAATGCAGCTGAAATTTATTTTATTTTATGGGTTTTAATTTAGCAAATATTTATCAGCTATGTGTGAAATACAAAGTTATTTAAAAGTAAGTAACTTTTACTTTTAAGTAAAAAAGTTATCCTTGCACCCAGATAGCTTTTAGACTACTGGACTGTGAGTTTCATAAAAGCAAACTATTTTCTCCTTTGCCTATAATGGTAAAAATTGATGAACAGTGCTTATTGAATAAGTGTGTTAGTGAATGATTCCAGTGGATTCCTCATTCATTCAAATATTTATGATCAATACAGTATATTATAAGCACCGTGAGAATATTAAAAAGTGTTTTGACAAAGAGAAGAATAGAAAAGGATTAATAGAGAATGTTTAATTTAGCTTGATTATCGGGTAGGATTTAGGGAGCCTTTGGGAAAAGGTTATACAAATTTCTATTAAAGTGCAAAGACAAAGACAGAGATTTTTAATGAAAAGGATCATTATATTTTAGGAACAAGCTAATGCTTGTAGTGAAGAATGAGAGGAAGTGAGAAGCACAGTTTATGGGAAGAAATGAAGTCTGATGGGTACGTGGTGAAGAAATGTAGATATTATTCCTAAAATAAGAAAAAAGGAGCTACTGGGGGCTTTTAAGAATGAGCAAGTGCTAAGTTTGAATCTTGCATGTCCCCAAAGGCTCATGTGTTGAAGGTTTGTTCACCAGTCTATGGCACTTTTGAGAGGTGTTAAAACCTTTAGGAGAAAAACACTAGTGGAAGGAAGTATGCCATTGGAGGCATGCTCTTGAAGGAGATATTGGGACCCTAACCCCTCGTCTTTCTCTTTCACTTCTTGGCTATCAAGAGGTGAACAGCTTCCTTCACCACAAGCTCCCTGCTATGATTAGTTTGCCCATTGATTTTGACAGGAACATGTTCACCTCATGGTCTGAAACCTTTGAAACTGTGACCCCCAAATTAACCTTTTCTTTCTATAAGTGTATTTATCTCCAGTAGTTATTATAGCACTGGAAAGCTGATATGTTAGCTTTCTGTAAGTGTGACAAACTACCTGAGAAAATCAACTTAAAGGAGCAAAGATTTATTTTGGCTCATGGTTCCAGAGGCTTTAGTCCATAGTCACTTGGCCCCATTGCTGCAGGCCTGTGGTATGGCAGAACATCAGGGTGAGAAACAGATGGTAGAACAAAACTGTTCACCTCATGGCAGCCAGGAAGCAAAGAGAAGGGAGAGGAAGAGGTAGGTGACAAAACATACCATCAAAGTTATGACTCCTATCACCTACTCTCTTCAATTAGGCCCCATCTCCAAAAGTTTTTACCCCTCCCAATAACCCATTGAGCTATGAATCCATAAAAGGATTAGTCTACTCATGAAGTCAGAGCCCTCAAGATCCAATTTCTTCCCAAAGGCTCCATCTCTGAACACTGCTACACTGAGTACCAAACCTTCAACACATGAGATTTGTAGGTAACATTTAAGATTTAAACCAGAATATTCCATCCCTGGTCCCCAAAGGCTCATGTCCATCTCACAGTTCAGAATTCATTCATTCAATACATCCAAGAGTCCTCTAGTGTTAACAGCTCTAATATTGCTGAAAAGTTTTAAGTCCATCTTAGACTCAACGCAAAGTAGAGTTAAGTCTCATCTTAGATTCAATGCAAACTTTTAGCCTTGAGTCCCTATAAAAATAAAAAAATAAGTTATCTACCTTCAAGATACAATGGTGCATCATAAACATTTCCATTTCAAAAGGGGGGGATAAGAAAACAGCATGGAGAAATCAGACCACAGCAAGACTAAACCCAGCAGGGCAAACATTAAATAATTTAAATAATTTACAAATACTAAATAATGCCCAGCACCGGAGGCACACGGTAATGTGATATGAGTTCCAAAGGGCTTTGAAAACCCTGCCCTGATGGCTTCACTCCCACAGCTTCATGCATCGGTTTTTCACAGGATGCTTACAGGGACTCCCACCTTCTCACACACTACCTGGTCAACCAGGCTTTGACATCTTAGTGGAAGTCTCCATGACCTCACAACTCTTGAATTCTGCACAACTCTTGAATCATAACAGCCTACTAGCCCCAGCATGACTATCATAGGAAGCAAATGAGATCACGGGATCTCTGGGTACTTCAGATGAAAAGAAAGCAAAGTGGATCAGAGGCAAAAAGCAGATCTTCCCTGTAGCACAGTAGATAAGATTGGCCTAGACTTGAATTGGCCTTGACTATCTACATATAAAGATATTTGGAGGCCAAATGTACTTTCTCACCAAAATGCAATGCCCTCCCTTTCCTGGTTATCTGCTGTTTTAATTTAAAGGCATCTTGGTAATTATATTCTGATCATCCTATGAATGATATGTGGCTTCTTTAGAGTGATTCCTAAGGCGAAAACCCTTCGGTTGGCAGGCATGAGAAAAACTTTAGGCTTGCCCTAATTAAAGACATGACATTGTGGAGGAGGAAAATAATACATATAGTTTATATATGTGAAAAAATAAATGAATCAAAGAGGTATAATTCAAAAAAAAGCAAAGCAAAATTAAAAACCACTACAAAAGAAGCTGTGATTATATCTTAAATAAGTTTATTGTTGATACTGTCCCCTATGTCTTCCAAAACCCCACCAGCTACATGTTTTGAAATATGGCCATGTTGGCAAAGGGCAGGAACACCCACACAGTTGATTCTCACCCTTACAAACTCTAAGGAGTGCCTAGGGCTCAAGATGAAGCATTCTTACAGATTTTTAATAGTAGTCACATGAAGGCTCCTTTGATTTCCCATGATGGAGACTTAGAAAGGGCTCCTTTTATAAATCAGAGGGTAAATGCAAAATGTCTCCTTTAAAAGAGGCTGCTAAGTGGTACAAAAGATTGGATTCAATGTTTTAGAACTTGCTCTTTTTTTCCAGATGGATAATTATTAGCAGGTTATTACAAGTAGTTAAATGAAAGGGCAATTATGAGGAGACTATGGACAAATCTGCCTTCATTTTTATTTGAATGTTGAAGCTTTCACAGTATTTGTTTTGTGTTCCTGGTAATGGAATTCAATCCTTTATCTTTTGTTAAAATGTTCTTCAATAATATATGATTATTCAGATGCATAGGAATAAAACGTGTATTTCAAAGTCAGTCTCTGCAATCTTTTTCTTGTTAGAGCAAATTTACAGTCTCTCTTACTTTATGAACCACAATAAGAATGTGGAGTGTGGCTTTTGATTTGCTGAAGATATGCATGGAGCTTTTTTCTTTTATTTGGCCACTCAAAGAGGAACCAAATACAGAAATATCACCAAATTGTCTTTTGAACAAGAGAAACTTATGAAAATAATGGCAAATAATCTTTATCACTTTTAAATATTTTATGTCATCATTTCTAAATGTCTTCAATTTAAGTAACATTAAAGTGTTTTTAAATTATATATCTGTAATTCATATTGTCTATATTTAAATTAATCTATATATGCTAGTTTTGAGACAATTACAAAGATAACACTTCTATAACCCTAAGAAATAAGTAATGTGTAGAAGTGATGTTTAATTTCATTTTATGCATAACTTGTCTAGTTTGGCTCAAAAATTTAAGCAGGTTAAACCCTTGTCAACTGATTCTAATTTCTTTTACTCTTAACACTGATTTTTATCAGCCAAGAGCTTTCTTTTTCTTTTTTTTTTTTTTTTTTTTTTTT
>PVJS01053033.1:0-13418 GCA_004027185.1 Glis glis | reverse complement strand
TTTTTTGTGGTACCGGGGATTGAACCCAGGGGTGTTCTACCTCCGCGCTACATCCCCGGGTTTCATGAAGTTGCGGAGGGCCTCACTAGGTAGAGAGAGAGAGAGAGAGACAGGGAGAGAGAGAGAGAGCTGAGGCTGGCCGGGAACCTGGATCCTCCTGTCTTCGCCTCCCAAAGTACTAGGATTATAAGCATGCGCCACCACGCCTGGCTTTGTTGTTTTTTTTTTTTTTTGCGGTACTGGGGATTGAACTTAGGGGCGTTTTACCTCCAAGCTACACCCCTGGCCCTATTTTTTTTATACTTTATTTTGAAACCGGGTCTCACAAAGTTGCAGAGGCCTCACGAAGTAGCTGAGGCTGGCCGTGAACCCGGATCCTCCGGTCTCCGCCTCCCAAGTACTGGGATTACAAGCATGCGCCACTACGCCCGGCTTTGTTTTGTTTTTTGAAACAGGGTTTCACTAAGTTGTGGAGGGTCTCACTAAGTTGCTGAGGCTGGCAGTGAACCTGTGATCCTCCTGTTTCAGCCTCCCAAGTATTGGGATTACAAGAGTGTTCCACCACGCCTGGCTCTAGTGTATGTTTTGGCTCCTTTGTAAAAAATTAATTTACCAAGCTGGGTACAGTGGCGCACGCCTGTAATCCCAGTACTTAGGAGGCAGAGACACAGAAGGATCGCAGGTTTGCAGCCAGCCTCAGCAACTTAGTGAGGCCCTCAGCAACTTAGGTAGACCCTGTTTCAAAATAAAATATAAAATAGGGCTGGGAGTGTTACTCAGAGGTAGAAGGTCTCTGGGTTAAATTCCCAGGACCACAAAAAATAAGGATTTGTTTATCTTCTATTTCATTGGTCTATGTGTCTGTATTTGTGCCAGTACCCTGCTGTTTTTATTACTCTGTAGTATAATTTGAAGTCAGGAATTGTGATGCCTCCTGCATGGTTCTTATTGCTCGGAATTAACTTTGGCTATTCTGGGTCTTTTGTTTTTCCATATGAATTTTAGGACTTTCTTTTTAGCTCTATGAAGAATGACATTGGTATTTTGATAGGGATTGCATTGACTCTGTAGATCACTTTTGGTAGTAAGGCCATTTTGACAATATTTATTTTGCTTAAGAACATGGGAGGTCTTTCCATCTTCTAAGGTTTTCTTCGTTGTTCTTTAATTTTCATTGTAGGGGTCTTTTACCTCCTTGGTTAGATTTATTCCTCGGTATTTTATTCTTTTTGAGACTATTGTGATTGGAATTGTTTTCTGGATTTGGTTTCTTTTTTATTTTTGTGATACTGGGGATTGAACCCAGGGGCATTCTACCTCTGAGCTACACCCCCAACCCTATTTTTTATTCTTTATTTTGAAACAGGGTCTCGCTACGTTGCGGGGGACCTCACTAAGTAGCTGAGGCTGTCTGCGAACCCGGATCCTCTGGTCTCAGCCTCCCAAGTACTGGGATTATAAGCATGTGCCACCACACCTGGCTTGGATTTCGTTTCTAGAGAATTTATGTTGGTGTATAGAAAAGCTATTGATTTTTGTAAGTTCATTTTGTATTCAACTATGCTGAGTTTATTATTTCTAGAAGTCTTCTGGTTGAGTTTTTTTGATCTTCTAAGTATAGGCTCATGTCATCTGCAAATAGATAGTTTCACTTCTTCTTTCCCTATTTGTATCCCTTTAATTTCCTTCTCTTGCCTTATTGCTCTGGCTAAAATTTCAAGTACTATATTGAATAGGAGTGGGAATCTCTGTCTTGTTCCTTATTTTGGAGGAACAACTTTCAGTTTTTCCCCATTCAGTATGGCACTGACATTGAATTTATATATTGCCTTTATGATGTTGAGGTAAGTTCCTTTTGTTTCTAATTTCTGTAGTGTTTTTAACATGAATGGGTGTCAGATTTTGTCAAATGCTTTTTCTGCATCTATTGAGATGATCACCTAATTTTTGTCCTTGGTTCTATTTATGTGATGAATTATATTTGTGTGTGTGTGTCAGTGGTACTGGGGATTGACCCCCAGGGGCATTCTACCTCCAAGCTATAGCCCCAGCCCTATTTTATTTTTTATTTGGAAACAGGGTCTTATTAAGTTGCTGAGGGTCTAAGTAGCTGAGGCTAGCCTTGAATCTGCAATCCTTCTGTCTCATCCTCCCAAGTACTGGGATTACAGGCATAAACCATCATGCCTGGCATGAATTACATTTATTGATTTGTATATGTTGAACCAAGTGTTAGTATTTTATTAAGAATTTTTGCATCTGTGTTCATCAAGGATATTGGTGTGTAATGCTCTTTCCTTGAGGTATCTTTATTCAGTTTTAGTATCAAGGTGATATTGGCTTTACTGAATGAGTTTGGGAGTTTTCTATCTCTGTTTCATGGAATAGGTTGAGGAGCATTGTTTTTTTTCCTATTTGTTTATATTTATTTATTTATTTATTTATTTAGGTACTGGGGATTGAACCAAGGGGTATTCTACCTCCGAGCTACACCCCCAGACCCCCCCTTTTTTTTTGTTTTGAAACAGGGTCTTGCTAGGTTGCTGAGAATCTTGTTATGTTGCTGAGGCTGTCCTCAAACCTGCGATCCTCCTGTCTCAGCCTCCTAAGTACTGGGATTACAGGTGTGTGCTGCCATGCCCAGCTCCAGTTTATTTTTATTTTATTTTACTGGGGATTGAATCCAGGGGCATTCTACTTCCGAGCTGTGTCCTCCCCAGCCCTTTTTATTTTTATTTTTATTTTTATTTATTTATTTATTTATTTTTGCGGTACTGGGGATTGAACCCAGGGGCATTCTACCTCCGCGCTACACCCCCGGCCCTATTTTTTTTTATACTTTATTTTGAAGCCGGGTCTCACGAAGTTGCGGAGGGCCTCACTAGGTAGAGAGAGAGAGAGAGAGAGAGAGAGACAGGGAGAGAGAGAGAGAGAGAGAGAGAGCGAGAGAGAGAGCACGCGAGCTGAGGCTGGCTGCGAACCCGGATCCTCCGGTCTCCGCCTCCCAAAGTACTGGGATTACAAGCGTGCGCCACCATGCCCGGCAGCCCTTTTTATTTTAAACAGGGTCTTGCTAGGTTGCTGAGAGTCTCACTAAGTTGCTCAGGCTGGTGTCGAACCTGTGATCCTCTTGTCTCAGACTCCCAAGTACTGGGATTACAGGCTTGTGCCACCATGCCTGGCTTCCAGTTTATTTTTATATGATTCTGTTATGTTAGAGGCGTCCCTCAGTGGCCTTCTGATCCTTGGTTGGCTGGTTTTATTTAAGAGTAGAAAATAAGAGCCGAGAGTGGTGGCCCACGTTTGTAATCCCAGTACTTGGGAGGCTGAGACAGGAGGATTGCAGGTTCGCGGCCAGCCCCAGCTACTTGGTGAGGCCCTCTGCAAGTTAGTGAGACCCTGTTTTAAAATAAGGAATAAAATAGGGCTGAGGGTATAACTCAGAGGTAGAATGCCCCTGGATTCAATCCCCAGTACCCCACCCCACACACATACACATACACACACAAAAAAGAGTAGAGAATAAGAAGCAATTGGGAGCCGAATGGGTAAATAAAGGATACTTACTGCATTTTGAGTGACCTGTCTCCCATATCATTATCTTTAGGTCTTTCCTTTTGGGCAGGTGACCTTCCTCATGGAAGATGCAGCTTCCATCCAGAGGTCTCCCAGGGTGTAGAAACTGAATAGAGAAAGGGGTTGTGGATGTATGTCATCATCTTTGTGCCTGTATTTATTCAGTTAGCTACTACTGCCCTTAAATGACTCCCAATCACAAGACCCTCATTTTACCATCTCCAGAAAATAAAACTCTGGTCTTTTATTAGTTATAGGTGGGCATTTGCTTGGCCACATAGTTGGGTAGGATATCTGAAGATCTGCCTCTTTTGCAAACAGATTTTCAGACAGTCTCCCTTATTCCCAGCCCTATTTTTTATTCTTTATCTTGAAACAGGGTTTCACTAAGTTGCGGAGGGCTTCAAAGTAGATGAGGCTGGCTGTGAACCTGTGATCCTCCGGTCTCAGCCTCCCAAGTACTGGGATTACAACCGTGTGCCACCACGCCCGGTTTTTTATTTTTTATTTTTTTTTTTTTGCGGTACTGGGGATTGAACCCAGGGGCATTCTACCTCCGAGCTACACCCCCAGCCCTATTTTTTATTCTCTTTCTTTCTTTCTTTCTCTCTCTCTCTCTCTCTCTCTCTCTTTCTTTCTTTCTTTATTATTTATTTATTTTGGCAGTACTGGGGATTGAACCCAGGGGCATTCTACCTCCAAACTATACCGCCAGCCCGATTTTTTATTCTTTATTTTGAAACAGGGTCTCACTAAGTTGTGGAGGGCCTCACTACATAGCTGAGGCTGGCCACGAACCCAGATCCTCCAATCTCAGCCTCCCAAGTACTGGGATTACAAGCGTGCACCACCACGCCCAACATTATTATAATTATTATTATTACTATTATTATTATTATTTTATTATTATTTTCCAGTACTAGGGATTGAACCCAAGGCCATTCTACCTCCAAGCTATACCCCCAGCCCTATTTTTTTATTCTTTATTTTGAAACAGGGTCTCACCAAGTTGCGGAGGGCCTCACTAAGTAGCTGAGGCTGTCCTCAAACCTGTAATCCTCCTGTCTCAGCCTCTCAATTACTGGGATTTCAAGCATGTTCCACCATGCCCGGCTATTGTGAAAAATTTATTTATAGTAGAATTTCTATTCTTTTGGCAGTTAATAGAATTCATACCTAATCATGACCCTTAGAATGTTTACAAATTTTAGCTGGCTGTGGTGGCGCACCCTTTAATCCCAGTACTTGGGAGGCTGAGACAGGAGCATCACAGGTTGATCTACTTGTGAGGCCCTCTGCAACTTAGTGAAACCCTGTTTCAAAATAAACCCTGTTTCAAAATAAAGAATAAAATAAGGCTGGGGGTGTAGCTCAGAGGTAGAATGCCTGAGTTCAATCCTGAGTAATGCAAAAAAAAAAAAAAAAGGATGTTTACAGATTTTAAGGTTATGTAATGGAGGAGTGTTGGATGGAGGAGGAAGAGTAAAAAAATTCATTACCAGTTAGATTCATGAAAGTATTTAATCCTTTTTGACATATCATGAGTCTAGGCTTTTAAAAATTTGTTTAGTTATTTTACCTTCCATTTTTATATCATACCATATGAGATTAGTGGTGATATATGTTCTTATAACATTGTCATTCTCCAGAAATTTGCTTAAAACTTCCCACACACCAAAGTTCTGTCATTAGACCGTCCCTTTAGACAGGTCTTCACCAACTTATTCTTAGGAATCTGTGGGGTTTTTTTTCTTCTTCTTTTTTTCTCTCTCTCTCACTTTCTCTATATCACTTTCTTTTTTTTTTTTTTTTTGTGATACCGGGGATTGAACCCAGGGGCATTCTACCTCTGAGCTACATGCCCAGCCCTATTTTTTATTCTTTATTTTGAAACAGGGTCTCACTGAGTTGAGAAGGGCCTTACTAAGTAGTTGAGGCTGGTTGCGAACCGGGATCCTCTGGTCTCAGCCTCCCAAGTACTGGGATTACAAGCATGCACCACCACGCCCAGCTCTCTATATCACTTTCTTTCTCCCTTTTCTTCCCTCCCTCCCTTTCTTTGTTTTTTTGCAAATATTACATCAAAATATCCTAATAAAGATATTGGAAGAATTCAAATGAATAGGATTTAAAGTCAAGGGCCCTCCTTTTTTCCTTTCCCCAGTGTCTTATTGCACTTTGTTGTTGGGTGTGTGGTTAGCTATGCCTTGGTCATTTGCCTGTATGTCTTGCGCACCTGTTAACAAGCATTCATAGCTAGAAACTGGCCCACTGTAGGGACTCATGACAAAATTCAATCATGCCACCTTTCTTTAACTTTTAGACTAAAACTAGAACTGAAGATTTGGAAGGGGCAAGACTTGAGGAAATTCCTGTTTTTATTTAATGTACTTCAAGAAGCAGCTTAATTTAATTTTGAATTATTAAGCAGAGAGTCAGGAGACCTGAATTATAAAAACTGAACATTTTTAGCCTGGCATGGTAGTGCACACCTGTAATCCCAGTACTTGGGAGGCTGAGACAGGTTCGAGGCCAGCCTCAGCAACTTAGCAAGACCCTGTGTCAAAATAAAAAAAATAGGGTTGGTGGTGTAGCTTGGAGGTAGAATGCTTCTGGGTTCAATCCCCAATACCCTCCCCCAAAAAACATTTTTGTAGACTACCTCATTTAAACTTAAGAGTTATATGAGTTCTCATCCTCCCTGTTTTATAGATGAGGAAGCAGGCACCAAAAAGGCACTTAATTTGCCCCAAATCACTTGCTACTAAGTAGGAAAGAGAACTTGAACTCGGTTCTCTCTGTGTTGGAATCTCATGCATTTCCAAAATAGTTTACATTCTCTTTTTCATCCTGGTTTTGATACTACTTAGGCAAGTTCCTGGAAAGGAAAGGGCTGGCAGGCCCACTGAACCTTCATAGACTAGAAAAGTTTATCATTTATATTGGAACTATGTTATTTGAAGTTGTTAGAACATTGCCTTCATAAATTTAGAACGATTCAGATATCAATAGCTTGACATATAACCTATTTTTCAAATTATATAAAATTCACCTCAGCTTTAAAAATAAGACCATGAGTGGGGCATGGTGGCTTACTCCTGTAATCCTAGTACTTGGGATGCTGAGACAGGAGGATAGCAGGTTTGAGGCTAGCCTCAGCAATTTAGCAATACCCCCATAACTTAGTGAGACCCTGTTTCAAAATAAAAAATAAAATAGGGCTGGGAGTGTAGTCCCAGAAGTAGGATGCTCCTGGGTTCAATCCCCAGTACCAAGAAAAAAAAAAAAAAAGAAAGAAAAGAAAGAAAAAAATTGAGATCACGATATAGTGATGGTTGTGTGTGCATTTTACAGTTTACAAAGCATTCTTTCTATTGTCACAGCATGCCTAAAGTTAACTATTGCAGTTATGGGGAATGAGGTTTACCCTCAAAGACTTGGTTAACTGTTATCTTTGCATTGGTGAAAATAAAATGTAGAATATTTAAAAACAAGTAGAGCTTTATTATCTTCATATATGCAGTAACTTAAACTAGGTCAACATACTCCATTCATTAAATTTTAGCTTGAAAGGATCCTTGGGGATATCTTTTAAGGAACAGATAAAACCAAATTTGTAATTAGCATGTTAATTTTATGGTCTTTTAAAATGTACTTGAGAGTCCTTTAAAACTGTTTTCTTATACATTTAAAACAATGCCCCCCGGAAGTCTGATTTGTGTTATTAATGATGTCACTCTATGAAGGAAACATTTGCTAAAGAAAGGTCAATCTTTGAAAGGGTTTGGGAGGTAAGAATTAGAAAAAAGAGATCAGCCTTGTTCAGTGCACACTATATGATTGTATGGAAATATCACACAAAACCAACTAATATGTACAATTAATACATGTTAATAAAAATTACAAAAAAAGGGTAAAATTTTTCCAATCCTTATTCAAAACATCACACATTCCAAATTAGTGAGTACTCTTTTTTTTTTTTTTTTTAGTACTGGGGATTGAACCCAGAGGCATTCTATCTCTGAGCCACACCCCAGCCCAATTTTATTTCTTATTTGGAAACGGTCTCGCTAGGTTGCTGAGAGTCTCACTAAGTTGCTGAGGCAGCTTCAAACCTGCAATCCTCCTGTCTCAGCCTCCCAAGTACTGGTATTACAGGCATACACCACCATGCCTGGCCTATTGTATATTTTCCTTTGGTTTCCCTGATGCAAACAAAAGTACAAATAACACTCTTATCGTGAAAGTCTGATACTCCTATAACAGGTGTTCTAATCTTATGAGCATATTTCTAAAGGATTATAGATACAGTCTAGAGTAAACACATCATATGTGGCCCCATGCAAGCAAGGCACTGAGGAATAAAGAGGAAGAGAAAGAACCAAAAAATGTTATTTTTAGCACAACCTCCTTGTAGAAGTAGATCTCAAAAACCCCATAAATTTGTCAAAAAAAAAAAAAACATTATTCTTAGCCCAAAGATAGAAGCTGTGCACCATTCCTGTTTTTCATTGCAGAGTCAAGTAACACTGAAGCAAGGTTCCTAGAAATAAAATGCAGTTTAAAATAAAATAGATCTCTACCTATTAGATAATATTTAAATTAAATTCTTCTAACTGTACCCTACTAATATGTACATTTTTATGTTTTTATGTATCAGTTAAAAGTAAATTTAGGCCAGACATGGTGGTATACGCCTGTAATTCCAGTACTTGGGAGGCTGAGACAGGAGGATCACAGGTTCAAGGACAGCCTCAGCAACTTAGTGAGGCCCTGTTTCCAAATAAAAAATAAAATAGGGCTGGGGGTATGGCCCCGAGGTAGAAGGCCCCTGGGTTCCACCCCTAGTACCACACACACAAAAAAGTAAATTTAGTTATTTAAAGAGATTCTTCTAATAGTATGCAAGCAAATATACTGTGTCATACTTTAAACATTTTATGATCTAGTATTACTTTTTTTTTGTGGTACTGGGGATTGAACCCAGGGGCATTCTACCTCCGAGCTACACCCCCAGGCCTATAGTTTTTTTTTTTTTATTCTTTATTTTGAAACAGGGTCTCACTAAGTTGTGGAGGCCTCACTAAGTAGCTGAGGCTGGCCGTGAACCTGCGATCCTCCTGTCTCAGCCTCCCAAGTACTGGGATTACGAGCATGCGCCACCACACCTGGCTTAGTGTTACTTTTAATTACTTGTTTAGTAAGTTTATTTGGTAACATTTGAGATATAATTCATTTCAGCATACTCTTATATGAAAGATAACTTACATGAGTGATGAGTTCATGAAATAATTAAGATTCACATTAAATTTTTTTCTTTTTTAGATTATAAAAATAGTACATACTTATTGAAAAAGCCAAAGAAGTTGGGCGTGGTGGTGCACGCTTGTAATCCCAGTATTTGGGAGGCTGAGACAGGAGGATCGCAGGTTCACGGCCAGCCTCAGCTACTTAGTGAGGTCCTCCACAATTTAGTGAGACCCTGTTTCAAAATAAAGAATGAGCCGGGTGTGGTGGTGCACACTTGTAATCCCAGTACTTGGGAGGCTGAGACTGGAGGATCCGGGTTCGCAACCAGCCTTAGCTACTTAAGTGAGGCTCTCCGCAACTTAGTGAGACCCTGTTTCAAAATAAAGATTTAAAAAAGTAGGGCTGGGGTATAGCCTGGAGGTAGGATGCCCCTGGGTTTAATCCTCAGTACCACCAAACAAAAAAAAGGAAGTTCATGTAGTCATTTTCTGTAAGGTTTTTTTTTGTGTGTGTGGAACTGGGGATTGAACCCAGGGACATTCTACCTCTTAGCTACACCCCCAGCCCTTTTTATTTTGAAACAGGGTCTCACTACGTTGCTGAAGGTCTACTAAGTTGCTAAGTGTGGTCTTGAACCTGTGATTCTCCTGTCTCAGCCTCCTAAATACTGGGATTACAGGAATGAACCACCATGTCCAATTTCTAATTTTTGTGTGTGTGGGGGGGCCCTGGGGGTTGGACCCAGAGGCATTCTACCTCTGAGCTACATTCCCAGCCCTATTTTTAATTTTTTATTTTGAAACAGGGTCTCACTAAGTTTCAGAGGGCCTCACTATAAATTGCTGAGGCTGGCCATGAGCCTGTAATCCTCCTGTTTCAGCCTCCTATATACTGGGATTACAGGTATGTGCCACCACACCCAGCTCCAGCTTCAGCTTGTAATTCTTTAAGTCTTCTTGTAAAATTTTTTATTGTACACAATTTATATGCATTTGCAAATATACCTAACACACATGAATGCATCTTTTTTTTAATATATCTATTGTGTGTCTGTTCATGTGTGTTTATGAGCAAAACTGCAAGGTGGGTGGAAGCGCTGGCTTGCTTGGTGTATGGGTCCTTCTCATGGCAGATTTTGTCCACAGGTCCATTTATAGAAGTGCTTTTAGCCCAGCATGGTGGCGCACGCATGTAATCCCAGCACTTGGGAGGCTGAGACAGGAAGATAGCATGTTTGAGGACAGCCTCAGCAAGTAGTGAGACTCATCAACCTACCAAGACCCTATTTCATAATAAAGTAAAATAGATCTTGGGGTATAACTCAGGGGTAGAATGCCTCTGGGTCCAATCCCCAGTACCCCCCTCCCCCCCTACACACAAAAAAAAACCCCACCAAAATATATGTATATATAGAAGTGCTTTAGATGTGTGATCTCGTAGACTTCTGATGACAAGCCTGGAGGAAAGGCACAGAGTCCTCTAGCCTTAGGCAGGAAGTATTGGGGTTTCTCCAGGGAAGTTGCTGTCACAGGCCAGCCTCATCCTGTGATGATTGCACCAGATTTCTTGAAACCTACATTGTACCGGAGGCAGCAATTCAGAGATGCTCCTAGTCTGAGGCTTCACGGTAGGAATGTCTGGCCACTATGAATGTTTAGTGAGAGTGCCGCTTCTCTAAAATCAAGTTCAAGGAAGAAACGCGATTGTACTGCTCAGCCACATCCAGTTGCCATCAGACGTTAGTTGAGAAATCTTTGCCTCACTGATGTTATTAACTCTAGAGTTACCTGAGATTGGGTTGCTGAGCTATCTCTCATCATTTGACACTGAAGAACCAGACTGAGCCATATCTGTCTTCTATCTACCTAATAGCCTTTCTCTCTGCATAGGAGTTCTACCTGTTCTGATCCTCGTCCCTACCTCTACTCCCACCCACTCCACTTGAAGAATTTACTATTGTGATTATTTCCCATCCAATCCTTCAGAGCTAAGCAAACATCAGCACATACAGTGCTAGTCTAAGACACAATGGAAATTCTTAAAACTTACAGCATAAAGGCCGGGCGTGGTGGCGCACGCTTGTAATCCCGGTACTTGGGAGGCTGAGACCAGAGGATCCAGGTTCGTGGCCAGCCTCAATTACTTAGTGAGGCCCTCTGCAACTTAGTGAGACCCTGTTTCAAAATAAAGAATAAAAAATAGGGCTGGTATAGCCCAGAGGTAGAATGACCCTGGGTTCAACCCCTAGTTCTGGAACAAAAAAAAGATTTAATGAGAGCCAGATGATTTCAGAACTTGATTTTAGAGAAGCGGCACTCTCACTAAACATTCATAGTGGCCAGACGTTCCTACTGTGAAGCCTCAGACTAAGATTTATTTCTTGTTTGAATCACTGCTTTAGTTTACCAAGTGTCTTCATTTTCCTTAGTTCTCATCTTCCTCCTCTAATTCTCAGAGTGCGCATTCTTGAAAACAAATATGATCACTCCATTGCTTAAAATTCTAAGCACCGGGCCGGGCGTGGTGGCGCACGCTTGTAATCCCAGTACTTTGGGAGGCGGAGACCAGAGGATCCTGGTTCGCGGCCAACCTTAGCGCGCATGCGCGTGCACGCGATATCTCTCTTTCTCTCTCTCTCTCTCTCTCCTCTCTCCTCTCTCTCTCTCTCTCTCTCTCTCTCTCTCTCTCTTTCTCCCTACCCAGTGAGGCCCTCCGCAACTTCGTGAGACCCAGTTTCAAAAATAAAGTATAAAAAAATAGGGCCGGGGGTCGTAGCGTGGAGGTAGAACGCCCCTGAGTTCAATCCCCGGTACTGCAAAAAAAAAAAAAAATTCTAAGCACCATACTGCCTTAAGTGTAAAATCTAAACTCTTTAATAGGGGTATGGTTGTTCTGTGACCTATATTCTTGCTTCATTCTTTGCATTCCCAGCCACAAATCCTTTGCTTTTTTTTTTTTTTTTTTTTTTTTTGCGGAACTGGGGATCGAACCCAGAGGCATTCTACCTCCGAGCTACACCCCTGGCCCTATTTTTTATACTTTATCTTGAAACTGGGTCTCATGAAGTTGCGGAGGGCCTCACTAAGTAGCTGAGGCTGGCTGCGAACCCGGATCCTCTGGTCTCTGCCTCCCAATTACTGGATTACAAGCCTGCGCCACCACACCCGGCTTTATTCTTTATTTTGAAACAGTGACTCACTAAGTTGCAGAGGGTGTCACTAAGTAGCTGAGGCTGGCCGTGAACCTGCGATCCTCCTGTCTCAGCCTCCCAATTACTGGATTACAAGCGTGCTCCACCACACCTAGCCAAATCTTAGCTTTTTATAGTTCCTAGAATTTCCTAGCACTCTCTGACCTTTGCACTTTAGGGTTTCCTCTATTTGGAATATACTTTCCCCATTTCTTTGCCCAGTTAATTCTAAGTAATGATCCTTTGAAGCTCAGATTAGGTGTCACTTCTTTTTCCTACAAGACTAAGCTGAGGCTTCCTTACATGTTCCCCCAAGTATATCCTGTCATAATTCCTATCACTCTGTATTTTAATTATTTTCATTACTAATACTATTAATGGGTATTATCATTTTACTTCCTTTTCTCTTGGTAAAGATCTCACCACATAAGAGGTACCCCCCAAATAATGAAGTGTTGAGTCCTTTCATCTTTGTGTGTGTGTGTGTGTGTGTGTGTGTGTGTGGTACTGGGGATTGAACCCAGGGGCATTATACTTCCAAATTGCACCCTCAGCCCCTTTTTACTTTTTGTTTTGAAACAGTGTCTTGCTAAGTTGCTGAGGCTGTCCTCGAACCTGTGATCCTTGAGTCTGAGCCTCCCAAGTACTGGGATTACAAGCATGCGCCACCATTCCCGACTGAATCCTTTTGCCTTATGGTTGAGAAACCAAGGCCCAGAGAGATATAAGCCACCTTGCAAGTGATTATATAATATTTAGAAGGACTGAACCTGCCTTTTGGTGAATTGTTTGTTTCCCTCATCAGGAATTACAGACTCAGATGTCTATAAGGACCATATAGGTAATAAAAATATAGAAAAATAGGCTGTTCATATTCTCTTCATTGTTCTACAACATGTGACGTTCTCATGCTATATTTTATCATGTATAAAAAAAAGAAATGTTTTGGTACAAGTAATACTTTATCTTCCTCTTTTTTTTTTTTTTGGTACTGGGGATTGAATACAGAGGCATTCTACCTCCAAGCTACACCCCCAGCCCAATTTATTTTTATTTGAAAACAGGGTCTTGCTAGGTTGATGATAGTCTCACTACTTGCTGAGGCTATCCTCAAACCTGTGATCCTCCTGTCTCAGCCTCCCAAGTACTGGGATTACAGGCGTGCACCCCAACGCCCAGCTCTATCTTCCTCTTAAATTACCACAGAAGAAAAACAATAGTATGAAAATGGTGATACTGTGGGGCCGGGCGTGGTGGCGCACGCTTGTAATCCCAGTACTTTGGGAGGCGGAAACTGGAGGATCCGGGTTCGCGGCCAGCCTTAGCTCTTTCCTCTCTCTCTCCCTGTCTCTCTCTCTCTCTCTACTTAGTGAGGCCCTCTGCAACTTCGTGAGACCCGGTT